>CAUYQG010187419.1:0-13300 GCA_963574415.1 Tarsius wallacei
AAACCTCAAGGGCACTCTTGACCAAATGGACTTAATTGATACCTACAGAACACTCCACCCAACGACCACAGAATATACATTCTACACATCACCGCATGGAATGTACTCTAAGATCGACCACATAGTTGGCCATAAATCAAGCATAAGCAAATTTTAAAAGATCGAAATTTTGCCATGCACCTTCTCAGACCAGGGGAATAAAAATAAACATCAACACCAACAAGGTTCCCCCCAAACCCACAAAGACATGGACACTAAACAGCATGATGCTAAACAACTCTTGAATCAATTATGAAATCAAAATGGAGACTAAAAGATACCTGGAAACAAATGAAAATGAAGAAACATCTTACCAAAATCTCTGTGATGCCATGAAAGCTGTAGTAAGAGGGAAATTCCTATCTCTAAAAACACACATGAAGAAAATGGAAGGATCACAAATTAACAGCCTAACAAGTCACCTAAGGAAGCTAGAAAAGCAAGACCACCAAAACCTTAACTTCAGCAGAAGAATCCAGATAACCAAAATAAAAACCCATATCTGGGACATGGAGGACAAAAAGATAATAGAAAAAAATCAATTAAACAAAAAGCTAGTTCTTTGAAAGGATAAACAAGATCGATGATCCCCTAGCTAGACTGACCAAGAAAAAGAGAGAGAAAAGGCCCAAATAAACACAATCAGAACACAAAAGATGAAGTCACATCTGACCCTGAAGAAATACAGAAGATCATTTTAGACTACTATGAACATTTATATGGAAACAAACTTGAAAACCTTAAGGAAATGGAGGTCTTTCTGACATCACACAACCTGCCTAGGTTGAAACAAGAAGAAATCAAGACCCTAAATAGAGCAAGAACAATCAAGGAAATTGATGATGTAATAAGAAAATTTCCTACAAAAAAAAGTCCTGGACCATATGGCTTTCCAGCAGAATTCTGTAAGACATTTAAGGAGGAACTGATACCAATCCTACTGAAAGTATTCCAGGTGACTGAGAAATATGGAACGCTCCCCAAATCATTTTATGAAGCTAACATCACATTGATACCCAAGCCAGGTAAAGACTCAACAAAGCAAGAGAACTACAGGCCAATAGCCTTGATGAAAATAGATGCTAAAATTCTCAACAAGATCCTAGCAAACTGCAGTTAACAACACATCTTAAAAATCATCCATCATGACCAAGTAGACTTCATCCCTGGGACACAAGGCTGGCTTAACATTCGTAAGACCATAAATGTAATTAAATACATCAACAGACATCAAAACAAAAACCACATGATTATATCATTAGATACAGAAAAAGCTTTTGAAAAAATTCAGCACCGCTTCTTGATAAAAACCCTCGAACATCTAGGCATCCTTGGAACATACCTCAAAATAGTAAAAGCCATCTACGAGAAGCCCACAGCCAGCATACTCCAAAACAGACAAAAATTTGAACCATTTCCCCTGAAAACTAGAACAAGACAAGGATGTCCACTCTCAATCCTCCTGTTCAAAATAGTACTGGAAGTCCTGGCTAGAGCAATCAGAAAAGAGAAGGTGATCAGATGTATCAAAATAGGAAAAGAGGAAGTAAAGTTATCTCTCTTTGCAGACGACATGATTGTATACCTTGAAAACCCAAGAGAATGTGTCAAAAAACCTCCTTGCACTGATAAAGGACTTGGGCAAAGTCTTAGGGTATAAAATAAATGTGCAAAAGACAATCACATTTCTTTACACCAATAATAAACAAACAGAAACCCAAATAAAAAGCACAATACCATTCCCAATTGCCACACACAAAAAATGAAATACCTTGGCATCCTTCTAACCAGCAGAGACGTGAAAGTACATTACAATGAAAACTACAAAACACTGCTCAAAGAAATCAGAGAGGACACAAACAAGTGGAAAAATATCCCATGCTCATGGATTGCAAGAATCAACGTTGCTAAGATATCCATCATACCTAAGGCAATCTACAGATTTAATGCAATACCCATCAAATTACCAGCAACATTCTTCTAAGAGCTAGAAAAACAGTACAGGAAACAAAAATTTTCAAAAAAGCCAGAGCAATCCTCACACAAAAAAAAAAAAAAAAAAACAAAGCCGGAGGTATCACAATAAAAGACTATAAAATTTACTGTGAAGTACAATAATCAAAACAACCTGGTATTGGTACAAGAACAGTCATATAGACAGATGGAATAGAGTTGAGATTCCAGAAGCAAAATCTCAATTTCTCAACCAACTCATCTTTGACAAAGGCTCCACCACCCACCACTGGGGCGGGGAGAATATATTCAGTAAATGGTGCTGGGAAAACTGGCTGACCACATGGAGAAGATTCAAACAGGATCCTTATCTATCCCCACACACAAAAATTAACTCTAAATCAATCAGAGACCTAAATGTAAAACCTCAGACCATAAGAACTTTAGAAAATGTAGGACACACCCTTATGGAAGTTGGAAATGGCATCCAATTCCTGAGTACAACCGGAAATACACAGGCCATAAGAGATAAGAGATAAGATAGACAAGAGATAAGATAAGATAAGAGATAAGATAAGATAAACTGTCAAGCTTCTGCAAAGCCAAAGAAACCATCAAGAGAGCAGGGAGACAGCCCACAGACTGGAAAAAAGTATTTGCCAACTCCATGTCTGAAAAAGGCCTAACATCAAGGATCTACAAGAAACTCAAACATGCTAAAAAGAAAAAAAAAAAAACAACCCCATTACGATGTGGGCAAAAGATATGAATGGACACTTCTCAAAAGAAGACATACCAGTGGTCAGCAGATACATGGAAAATGTTCAACCTCACTAGTCATCAAGGAGATGCAAATTAAAACTACACTGAGATACCACCTAAATCCAGTCAGAATGGCCATTATCAATAACTCAAAAAATAACTTGCTGGAGAGGATGTGGTGAAAAGGGAGCACTTCTACACTGTTGGTGGGAGTGTAAACTAGGACAGTCTCTAGAAATCAGTGTGGTGATTCCTAAAAGCTCTAAAAATCAACCTTACATATGAATCTGCAATCCCCCTAATGGGAATATACCCTGAAGAACTCAAATCACTCTATAAAAATGATACCTGCACATGTATGTTTAGTGCAGCATTATTCACAGTAGAAAGATCATGGAACCAACCATGCTGTCCATCAAAAGAGGACTGGAATTTAAAAATGTGGTACATATACACAATGGAATATTACACAGCCATAAAAAAGAACAAAATCATGAATTTCTCAGCAACCTGAATGGAATTAAAGTTTATAATACTGAGTGATCTCTCACAGAAACAAAGATCTGAGCATCACTTGGTCTCACTCATAAGTGAACCTTTAACAACTACCGTAATACTATAAGAAATGGATTGACAGTATCAGGAAACTACGGGGGGGACAGGGAGGGGAAGGAAGGTGGGATTAACAGTAGTCAATATCTGTCTGGGCAAAGTGGGGTACACCTCATCAACAAGGGTACTTGCACAATGAATATTTGTATACCTAACCCTTAACTGTACCCCACAATTTTAAGATAAAAAATATATATTAAAAAATAAATTAAAATAAGATAAAAATAAGAAGAATGAAACTCATGAGGTAGACTGGTGCAACGACTCATGCCTATAATCACCTCACTTAGAGAGGCTGAGGTAGGAGGCTTGCTTTAACCCAGGAGTTTGAGAACAGCCTGAGCAATGTAGTGGGTGCGCGGTGGACAGCGTCTACTTTGCTGGTCTCCTTTTCTTCCTCCTTAAGCACTGGTTCTCTGCCAAAAAGAGTAAGTTTTGGGAAGAAAAAGACAAGCATCTGGGCAGTAGAATGTGTGGCAGGGGAATATGCAGGTGCATGTTCTTGTTGGAACAATGATACCCGGCCCAAAGTAGAAGCCACAGAGATAGAGTTTTAATGAGAGAATGGCATGGTCCCTGCCCCTGCCCTAAAGACACAGGACAATGCCTAAATCTTCATTGTATTCTCATATCCAGTGAAGCTACTGATATCTGAAAGAAGGTTCTAGGAAAGAATGAAAGTAGGAGTGAAATCCCTGGGTGTTAACTTAGACAGGTGGAATAGCTGACTCTGCTATTCAGCAGCTGAGTAATCTCAGACACCTGCTGAATCTCCCTGTATGTTGGTATCTGCATATAAAATGAGGACTCAGAAGCACTCACTCAAGTGTGCTGATAACTTCTACCTCCTACAGATGCTGTTATAATTGAGCAAGAACAGCCAGTAGGGAGGTATGTCCTCCTCAGCCCAGCATCTTTAATTAAGTTTTATTCCCTATTGGTCCCCAAATCTGTGTGCACTCACCTTCACTCAACATTTCCCTCTTTTCATGACTGACAGAGAAGACTTGAAGAAGGTGGCATCCACATAGTTAGGTCATCCGATTTTCTTATGGAAAAAAAAAATCATTCCCTCTTCCAAGAGGCCCAAGGAAACCTCTGTAGATATCAGTGTGTTCACGGAAGTTGCAAAATGCTAAGCCCTCATAAAGAGTTTTTTCCTATCTCATGTTCACCCACAGAATGACTTTGAGGGGGCTATGGAAGCCGTACTCCTTTCTCAAACCGTACTGACACCACAAATGTAACAACACCTGGAATCTGAAGACATAAGTCTTCACCTTTAGGGGTATCACTCCTCATCAGAACATGAATCTGAATATGGCTTTCTCCTGCTTACAAATTTCTATGGCCTCCAAGGCCTACCGGAGAGAAAACAAACTCCTTTACTTAGTCCACAATTCTCTATTTCAACTGATGTTTGCCAAACCCTACAACCTAACTGTAGGTACCTTTTAGCCATACTTGTTACTATAGTCATACAGAGTCACTCACAATTCCATACATATGAGAGAGGGCCACTCTGAACACTGGACTTGAACACATGCTGTTCCTAAATGCTGTTATTCAGTCTTCTATTACCAGGAAAATTTCTGTATTATTTTAAAGTTTTAATGTAGACCTCTCCTCTTTAAAGAAACATTTTCTGAACTCAGAGTTTGGGAGAGTTGTCTCTTTGTTTGCCTACATTTCATGTGTTAATATTACCATGTAGTTATTACCCCATATGTTCTCCATTGAATGCTCATACCTGGACTTTGAGCTCCTTGAAGTAGGATGGAGCATGATTTGTCTCTGGGTTTGAGTCCCCCCCCCAAGAATGTAGCACATAGGTGGTTTCAAAGAACATGTGTCACATGAAAAAGTGAGAATTCTTACTCTGCAGATCTGAAAAGCTTTTAAGCCCAAGAGGAGCTATTTGTAGGATAATTGTCCTTTAGGTCTTTCATATTTTTAATGATTTTCTGTTTTCTTGTCATAAAATTGAGGTGAATTTTGCTACATCTAGCCATAATTTTGCATGCCACTGATTGCTCTTTCAGTTTTGCTTTTGTTTTAAAGTGTTTTTAGGTTCACAACTTTAGGTGTGTATGCATTTAGAATGATTATGTCTTATTTACCAATTTGTCACTTTTTCCTTTCTACATCCACATTTTCTATATATAGTGTTTGCATGGTGAAATCATTTCTTTCCAATAAAAAATTTTTACTGAGGTACACTTTCTATGCCATAAAGTGTGCCTGTTTCATGTATACAATTGTCTATCAGTTCATTTAGAGTTGTACATCATCACCACCATTAAATTTAATTTTTACATGTTACTTATCTTTGGATTTATATTTTAAGTGTAGCTCATGTAGATAGTATATAGTTGAATGTTTATGCAAAATATTTCATAATATCACACATATTTACCACCCCTGGCACTCCTCATTTCTTGAAATTCAAGTGTTTACATAGTATTACTAATCTTTTGCTTTATTTTGTTAACATTTATTATAGAACAAAACTTCTATTAACAAATTCTGAGAAATTTAATATATTATATGTATTGCAAAAACATTTTGTACTGGTTTTGGAGATAATTCTTACAGTACAAAATGCATCATTTTAAGTGTACAAATGAGAGGGTTTTAGCTTATCCACAATGCTGTGCAGTCATCACAATCATAATTCCATAATATTTCTATCATCCAGAAAGACATTTCAGACTTGTGAGCACCCAGTCTCAATTCTCCCCTTCCTCAAACTTCAATCAATCACTAAGTGATTCTCTGTTTATATGTATTTGCCTTTTGTGGACAGTATATATGAATGAAAGAATGTGATGTATCTCCTTTTGTGTCATTATTCATAATGACTAAAGAGTACAGGCATCCCAGATACCCATCCATTGATAAATGCATAGAAAAGGAATTCCTAGAACTTAACAATATATCAAATGATTCAATTAAAATTGGGAAAAGAAGTTAAATAGGGATTTCTCTAAAGAAAATACACTCAGAAATATGCTAAACATCACTAGACTTTCTGTAAATGTACATTGATACTAAACTGATATATCACTTTATACCCATTAGGGTGGCTACTCTTAAAATAACAACAGCTAGAGATTCTATTCACTGAAAACCAACTGCTCAAAAACATTATACAACATGGCAACTGGATAGGTCAGGCTGTGAGAGTCTCTGCAAAAGCAAGTGTCCATAAAGACTCTCTGCTTGAGTAGGCGTGTGCTGGTGGGAGAGTGAAAGTCCGTCTGATGGGAGACTCAGGTTCATGCACCCAGGGACCCCATATGAGGGTGACTGCAAACCCCCACCACCCTGAGATTGGAGTATGGGTATGCAAGATCATCTACTGTTCACAGGACTCTCCTGAGAAGAGACTGTCAAATCCAGCTGATTCTCCTCACTTGGCACCTGGACCACACCATCACCTGTTATAGCAAATCAGCTGAAGCCCCAGATCTGATCAGTGGAGAGAGAAGATCGGGGCAAGCTGGAGAGGGGCCCCATGCCAGTGAAGAAATGAACACCGCACGCATTTTCTCTGTCCCAGGACCAGTCAGAGACCTGCATTGCCCCACTCAGCTCTTCCCAGCCTCCAACATGGGCCCTGAGATAATCTCATCAAACTGGGAGAGACCAAAGCCACTCCCCCATGCTGGATCACAGTTCAGATCTGAGTGGCTGACTTGACAGGCAGCAAGCTGGGTGAGTCCAGATCTGATCCACCCTCCTTCCGCAGTAGGCCTAAGGCATCTGACCCAAGCTATGAGCACATCAGCTGCACTGAGAGCAACCTTATCAGCCTGCACTGAGAGTGAGAGATCAGAGCTGAGAGGACGTTGGACTCACAGGAATGACAGAGCAAGTTTGGTTCCTTGTTTTTATGTTTTTATTTTTAATTTTGTCTGTTTTGCTCATTTTCTTTGTTTTTTGTTTTAGTTTTTTCTCTCTTTCATTTTGTTTTTGATAATTTTTTCATACTTGCTTTATTTCTGTTATTTTACTGATTTTTTTTTTTCTTTAGACTTCCTGCTTGTGTATGGGAAAAGTACATCAACAAGGAGATTTTTATTGGTTTCTGTGTTTTTATGATTATCTGTATATTTTAGTGTTTTTTTTAACTCTTTGTGTCTCTTTTCATTTAATAGCTGGTGTGTCTGTCTGTTTCCCCTCTTACTCTTCACTCTCTTCACCTTCCTCTTGGCCCCCTCCTTCCTTTTTCTGTTCTTTTCCTTTTTATTACCCCATTTTGCTTCCAGGGAGCATACCTATACTCACACTGCATAGACAGATTGTAAAACAGTGGGCTTCAGGATACCCATACACCTGTCAGTTGATACTGACAGAAAGATTTTGAATCACAGCTGGCCTCTCAATTAAATCTCAAAACTGCAAAAAGTCAGCCCCCAACCCACAGTCCAGCTTCAGAATTGAACAAAGCCAGAGGATCAATAAAAGAATAAGAGATTGAGCAACGAGAAGTAAAAGCAACCCTGCCATCCCTGAGCAACATAATTAAAGAAGAGGGAAAAAATGGGGGGGGGAATAAAATATACACAAATAAAAAAAAGGAGAATATGTCCCTCACAAACACCCTGGGATGTCAGACACTGAGAAAACAGACTTCGGAATGTAAACAATGAAGAGTCCCCAGAATGACTGGTCTCAAATTACAAACCCAGACATCAAGACACTAACAAAGAGAATAACTATAATTGGGGAGAGACAAGTGGAAAATATGAAGGAGTTTATAGCTGAGATAACAGCAGTAAAGAATACTGTGAATGAGATAAATAACAAACTGATAAGCATGGAAAGCAGAATTAGTCAAGCAGAAGAAAGAATTTCAGAGCTTGAGGACCAAAATATAGAACTAACCCAAACTGTCAAAAACATAGAAAAAAAAAGCTTTAAAAGACAGAACAAACCTTCAAGAGATGAGCGGTTATTTCAAGAGGCCGAACCTAAGAATAATTGGACTTCCTGAGACAGAGAGACAGAGACCATCTTGGAACAAACATTCAATGAAGTTATTCAAGACAACATCCCTCATCTCATCAGTGATGCAGCCATTCAAACACAAGAGATTCAGAGAACAATCTTTAAAATTCTCAAAGGTAAACAATTTTAACTAAGAATAACCCACCCAGCTAAGTTAAGTTTCATCAGTGAGGAAGAATTAAAATCTTTCCCAGACATTCAATCACTAAGAACTTGTACTGCCTCTAAACCAGCTCTACAAGAAACATTTAAGAAAATATTAAACACAGAAGAAAGGGAAAAGAGAATAACAATGTTCTTCACAAGAGTGCAAGAAAAAGATTGAAAACATACATGAATCAACCCAAAAAATCAAAAGAAAAATAACAAACAAACAGGAATGACAACTACTCTGTAAGAACCTCATGACAGGGATAAATTCTCACATTTCAATAATTAGCCTGAATGTGAATGGACTAACAACACCACTGAAAAGACATAGAATGACAAAATGGATAAAATATCATGAGGCAACAAAATATTGTCTCCAAAAGAATCATCACATGAAAGGACACTCACAGACTCAAAGTAAGAGGATAGGAAGCAAAATTTGAGGTGAATAGAACACAAAAGGAAGCAGGAGTTGCAATCTTACTATCAGACAAAATACCCTTTAAGCTATCAAAAATTTAAAAAGATACAGAAGGTCACTATATAATGATAACAGGTTCAATCCATCAATAAGAAATATGCATCCTAAACATATATGCACCCAACATAGGAGCACCAAATTTCATAAAGCAGTTTCTAAGCAAATTTTAAAAAGATATTGTCTCTAAAATTACCATAGTTGAGGACTTTAATACCCCACTATCAACCCTAGACAGATCATCAAGACAAGAAATCTGCAAGGAGATCTGGAACCTCAATGTGACTCTTGATCAAATGGACTTAATTGATACCTACAGAACTCTCCATCTATCGACCACAGAATATGCATTCAACTCATCACCACATGGAATGTACTCTAAGACTGACCACATCTTTGGCCATAAATCAAGCATAAACAAATTTAATAAAATTGAAATTTTGGCATGCACCTTCTCAGACCACAGTGGAATAAAAATAAATATCAACACCAACAAAGTTCCCCCCAAACCCACAAAGACATGGATACTAAACAGCATGATGATAATCAACTCCTGGGTCAACATGGAAATCAAAACAGAGATTAAAAGATACCTGGAGACAAATAAAAATGAAGAGGCATCTTACCAAAACTGCTGGCATGCCATGAAAGCAGTAGTAAGAGGGGAATTCATATCTCTAAAAACACATATGAAGAAAATGAAAAGATCACAAGTTAACAGCCTAACAAGTCACCTAAGGATGCTGAAAAAGCAAGACCACCAAAACCCTAACTTCAGCAGAAGAATCCAGATCACCAAAATAAAAGCCCACATCCGGGATATAGAAGACACAAAGATAATACAAAAAAATCAATGAAACAAAAACTAGTTCTTTGAAAGGATAAACAAGATTGAAGATCCCCTAGCTAAATTGACCAAGAAAAAGAGACAAAAAACCCAAATAAACACAATCAGAAACACAAAAGGTGAAGTCACAACTGACCCAAAGAAATGCAAAGGATTATCAGAGATTACTTTGTACACTTGTATGAAAACAAACTTGAAAACCTAAAGGAATTAGAAGACTTTCTGTCATCACAAAGCCTCTTCAGGTTGAAACAAGCAGAAATCGAGACCTTAAATGGACCAATAACAATCAAGGAAACTTACTATATCATAAGAAAACTGCCTACAAAAAAACAAAACAAAACAAAAAACCCTGGACCAAATGGCTTTCCAGCAGATATCTACAAAACATACAAGGAGGAACTTATACCAATCCTACTGAAAGTATTCCAGGTGATTGGAAAGATGAAACTCTCCCCAAGTCATTTTATGAAGCTAACATCACATTGATACCCAAGCCACGTAAAGATGCAACAAAGAAATATAACTACAGGCCAATATCCTTGGTGAACATAGATGCTAAAATTCTCAAAAGATCCTAGCAAACCAGATTGAACAACACATCTCAAAAATCATCCACCATGACCAATTAGTCTTCATCCCAGGTGTTAGGCTGGTTCAACATTCGGAAGACCATAAACATAATTAAATACATCAGTAGATGTAAAAACAAAAAACAAATGATTATGTCATTAGATACGGAAAAAGCTTTTGATAAAATCCAGCACCACTTCTTGATAAAAACCCTTGAACATCTAGGCATTGATGGAACATACCTCACAATAATAAGAGCCATCTATAAGAAACCCACAGGCTGATACTGCTAAACAGACAGAAATTGGAACCATTTCCCCTGAAAACTGAAACAAGACAAAGATGCCCACTCTCACCCCTCCTGTTCAACATAGTTTTGGAAGTCCTAGCTAGAGCAATCAGAGAAGAGAATGCCATCAGTGGTATTCAAATAGGAAAAGAGGAAATCAAGTTATCCCTCTTTGCAGAAAACATGATTCTATACATCCAAAACCTATGCGAATCAGTCAAAAACCTCCTTGCACTGATAAAGGGCTTTGGAAAAGTCTCAGGGTATAAAATAAATGTGCAAAAGACAATCGCGTTTCTATACACCAATAATAAACAAACAGAAACCCAAATAAAAAGCACAATTCCATTCACAATAGCCACAAAAAAATGAAATACCTTGGCATCTTCCTCATCAGAGACATGAAAGATCTTTACAATGAAAACTATAAAACACTGCTCAAAGAAATCAAGGATGACACAAACAAGTGGAAAAATATCCATGCTCATGGACTGGAAGAATCAACATTGTTAAGATGTCCGTTCTACCTAAGACAATCTACGGATTTAACGCAATACCCATCAAGTTACCAGTAACATTTTATCAGACCTAGAAACAACAATACAGGATTTTATATGGAAGCATAAATGATCACAAATAGCCAAAACAATCCTCAGGAAAAAAAAAAAAGCCGGAGGTATCACACTCCCAGACTTTAACTTTACTATAAAACTACAATAAACAAAACAGTCTGGTATTGGTACAAGAATAGCCATATAGACCAATGGAATAGAACTGATGTTTCAGAAGCAAAACCTCAATTTCTCAACCAACTCATCTTCAACAAAGCTTCCACTACCAACCACTGGGGAGAGGAGAACCTATACAGTAATGGTGCTGGGAAAACTGGCTGACCGCAGGCAGAAGATTGAAACAGGACTCCTACCTTTCCCCATACACAAAAAATAAACTCTAAATGAATCAGAGACCTAAACATAAAGTCTCCAACTATAAGAACCATAGAAAATGCAGGAGATGCCCTTATGGAAGTGGAACTGGCAACCAATTCTTGATCAAATCTCCAAGTACCAATGCCATAAGAGATAAGATAGAAAAGTGGGACCTCATCAAACTGACAAGCTTCTGCAAAGCCAAAGAAACCATCAAGAGAGCAGAGAGACAGCCCACAGACTGGGAAAAAATATTTGCCAACAGTATGTCTGACAAAGGCCTAACGTCTGGGATCTACAAATTACTCAAACATGCTGAAAAGAAAAAAACAAACAGCCCCATTACAAAGTGAGCAAAATATATGAATAGACTGTTCTCAAAAGAAGACATGCAAGCAGCCAACAAATACTTGAAAAAATGTTCAGCCTCACTAGTCACCCAAGAAATGCAAATTGAAACTATACTGAGATACCACCTAACTCCAGTCAGAATGGTCATCATCAATAACTCAAAAAATAACAGATGCTGGAGAGGATGTGGCAAAAAGGGAACACTTCTACACTGTTGCTAGGAGTGTAAACTAGTACAGTCTCTGTGGAAAAGAGTGTGGCGATTCCTAAAACTTCTAAAATCGACCTTTCATATGACCCCACAATCCCCTACTGGCAATTTACCCAGAAGAACTCAAATCACTCTATAAAAAGATACCTGCCCATATATGTTTATCACAGCATTGTTCACAACAGCAAGAACATGGAGCCAATCATGCTGCCCATCAAAAGAAGACAGGATTTTTAAAATGTAGTACATATACACAATGGAATATTTTACAACCATAAGAAGAACAAAATAATGAACTTCCCAGCAACCTAGATGGATTTAGAGTCTATAATCCTGACTGATCTTTCACAGAAACAAAGAACTGAGTATCACATGTTCTCACTCATAAGTGGACCTTGAACAACTATCGTAGTACTATAAGAAAAGGATTGACAGTAGTGGGAAACTGCCTGGGGAAAGGGGGGACACCACATCAACATGGGTACCCACATAATGAATATTTGTATACCTAACCCTGAATTGTACACCACAATTTTAAAATAATAAAATTAAAAATTAAAAAAAAATAGAAAACAATCCCATAGACAATATACACAAAAAATAAAATATGCAGAATTAAATTAAACCAAAAAGTTGAAAGATCTATACATTGAACCTATAAAACGTATTTTATTTAATTTAAAAAGAAACAATAAAATGCAAAGATATTTTATGTTTATGGATTGGGAGAATTAATATTATTAAAATGTCCATACTATCCAAGGTGATGTACAGATTCATTGCAATCATTATTTTACAATTTAATGACATTCTTGACAGAAAACTAAAAGATAATCTTAAAATTTATATGGAGCCTCACAACTCAAAGCAAGCTAGAATAACCAAGTTGGAGGAATCACTGTACCTAAATTCAAAGCACATTTCAAATAAGAGTGATTAAAACAACATGGTACTGAAGATGGCGACCGGGCAGCGTGGTCTGTGAGACCTCCGCAGAAGAGGACACAGAAAGACTCCAGATCTCTCCCAGGGGGCCTGCTCCCCCACACGGAACTTGTCCACGGACACCGCAGAGGCATTACAGCGGGCCTGA
>CAUYQG010187421.1:0-51310 GCA_963574415.1 Tarsius wallacei
TCAATCTTTTTCCTGTACTCTTGTGAAGAACATTGTTGTTCTTTTTTTCCCTTTCTTCTATGTTTAATACTTTCTTAAGTGTTTCTTGTAGAGCTGGTCTAGAGGCAGCGTAAGTTCTTAGGGATTGAATGTCTGGGAAAGATTTTAATTCTCCCTCACTGATGAAGTTTAGTTATCTGGGTAGGTTATTCTTGGTTGAAATTGATTATCTTTGAGAACTTTGAAGATTGGGCTCCAAGCTCTCCTAGCCTGAGGTGTTTCTGTAGATAAATCTGCTGCTATTTGAATTGGTCTTCCCTGGTCGGTAGTCTGACTTTAATCTCTTGCTGCCTTTAGGATTTTTTCTTTTATACCTACTTTGTTTAGGCAAATTGTTATGTGTCTAGGAGTTGGTCTTTTCATTTGTTTTCTTGCAGGGGTTCTTTGAATCTCTTGTGTTTGAACGGTCACATCACTGATGATATGAATGAAATTTTGTTGAATGATTTCATGAAATGTTTGTTCTAGGGTGGTCTCTGTCTCTCTTTCTGCCTCACGAAGTCCAATTACTCTTAGGTTCAACCTCTTGAAGTAATTACTCATCTCTTGAAGGTTTTGTTCTATCTTTTTAAGCTTATTTTCTTATGTTTTTGACAGTTTGGTTTAGTTCTATATTTTGGTCCTCAAGCATTGAGATTCTTTCTCCTCTTGGCTAATTCTGCTTTCCATGCTTATCAGTTTGTTATTTATTTCATTCACAGTATTCTTTACTGCTGTTATCTCAGTTATCAACTCCTTCCTATTTTCCTCTTGTCTCTCCTCAATTCTTTTTAATCTCTCTATTAATGTCTTGATATCTGTGTTTGTAGTTTGAGACCAGTCATTCTGGGGGCTTCACTGTTTGCATCCCAAAATCTGTTTTCTCAGCGTCTGACCTCCCAGGGGTCTGTGAGAAACCCATATTCTTCTTTTGGTTTTTCTTCATTTGTGTAGATTTTTCTCCCCCTGCCACTTTTATTTTTTGTTTCCCCCCTCTTCTCTAATTCTGTTTTTCAGGAATGATATGGTTTATTTTACTTCTTTTTATTCAGTCTCCTATTCCTCCCTATGTGGATACTCTGGCTTTGTTCACATCTGAAGTTGGACTGTGGGTTGAGGGCTGTAATTTTTGCGGTTTTGAGATTTAGTTGAGGTGGGAGCTGTGATTCAGAATCTATCTGCAGATCCTAGTATTCACTGACAGGTGTGTGGGCACCCTGGAACCCACTTCCCACTGACTTACAATCTGTCCATGCAGTTGGGGTTTAGGTTTGTTCCCTGGAACAAAATGAGGTAAGATAAAGGAAAAGAATGGAAGGAGGAAAAGGGGTCGTAAAGAGGAAGATGGATTGAGAGAAGAGTAAGGGAGAAAACAGACAGATATACCAGCTAACAAATGAAAAGAGACAGAAAGACAGAAAAGAAAAAAAAAAAAAGCAAAAAAAAAAAAACCAAACAAACAAACCCTAGAACATACAGGTAATCACACTAACACACAGTCTAATAAAATCCTTCCTATTGATGTAGACTTCCCCTACACAGGGAGTCTAAAGAATAGAAAGAAGAAAGAAAAAAATCAGTAAAATAATAAAAGCAAAGCAAGTATGAAAATGTTATCAAAATCTGAATGAAAGTGAAAAAAAACTAAAACAAAAAGCAAACAAAAGTGAGCAAAACAGTCAAAAAATAAAAAATAAAAATAAGGAATCAAACTGGTTCTGAAGTCCTTCAGCTCTGATCTCTAGCCCCTCCCCTCTGCTCTCATCACAGGCAGATAGGGTTATTCATAGCTTGGGTAGGTTGCCTCAGGCCTACTTTGGGTAGCGGGTGAGTCAGATCTGGGTTCACTCAGCTTGCTGCCTGACCGATCTGCCATACAGATTTGAGTTGTCTGTGTCTGATTCAGCCTGGGGGAGGGGCTTCTGTCTCTCTCAGTTTGATGAGATTACCTTAGGCAACAATTTGAAGGCTGTGAAGAGCTGGGTTAATGCAAATCTCTCTGCCCAGTCCTGGGTCAAAGGAAATGGCCGCAGTGGGCGGCTCCCCACTGGGCATGGACTCTTCTTCAGCTTTCCTGATCCTCTGTCTCCACTCATCATACCCAAGGCTCCAGCTGATCCGTTATGCCAGGTGATGGTGTGGGCCAGGCGCCAGGCGATGGGAATCAGTTGGATTCAGCAGGCTTTTCTCAGGCGTGTTCCCCAGAGCAGCATATGCTCCTGCCCACGATCTTGCCGGTGGCACTCCAATCTCAGGGTGGTGGGGGCTTGCAATCACCCTCAGAGGGGGGACCCGGGTGTATGCATCCAAGTATCCCCTCAGATGGACTTTCACGCTCCCACCAGCGCCTGCCCACTCACTGAGAGAGTCCCTATGAACACTTGCCGCCACAGAGACTCCTGCAGACCCACCTTTTGGTCGCCATCTTAAGCTCCGCCCACCAATCCCTTTCTTATAGTATTACGATAATTGTTCAAGGTCCGCTTGTGAATGAGAAAATATGGTACTCTGTTCTTTGCTTCTGTGATAGAAAACTGAGTATGATCTACTCTAAATCCAACCAAGTTGCTGCGTAATCCATATGCTTGTCCTTTTGTATGGCTGCATAATATTTCTAAAATTAGCTTATTTTGTTGTTGTTGTCTTATATATTTACCACATCTCTCATTTTTATACTGAAATATTCTTTTTGTAAGTATTATGCACAGTATTCCCAGGGCCTAAAACAACATCTGACAAATAGTACCTATTCAATTCTTTTTGATTGATAACAATCACATTAGGACTTTTAAATTTATTTATTATGTGTCTTCTGTGCACTTAACTGTAGTCTTATAGAATAGGTCAACATTTCATTCAGCTGATTTTTGTCAATTATTCCGGCCCAGTGAGGCTTCTTTTATCATGATCTTACAGCCTTTAGGTATTACCTTTCATAGCAGTTTTTCTTCTTAGTTTTGTACACAAAGCATTATTTTCTAGCATATATTTGTTTCAAATGTTTTCTAGAAGCATTTATACATTTTGAAAACTGAAAGCAACCTAAATGTTCATTAGTAAATAAAAGAATAAAGAAACTGTGGTCCATATATACAATGAAATATTATTCAGCCTTAAAAAAGAATGATAGTATGTCATTTGCCACAAAATGGATGGACCTAGAGGACATTATGCTAAGTCTAATAAGACAGACAAGGAAAGAAAAACATTGCTTGATCTCACTTATATTTGAAATCTATGGAAAATTTAAATATACAGAAATAGAGAATGAAACAGTAGTTAATGGGATGATGATTGGATAGAGGAGGAAATTGGAGGATGTAGGTCAAATGATTCAAAGTTTTGGGTATGTAAGATGAATAAGTTTGGAGACTTAATGTACAATATGAGCATTATAGATAATTAAGTTGTGTTGTATATGAGATTCATGCTAAATGAGTAGAATTGACCTGCTCCTGTTACAAAATAAAAAATAATGGGTAACTGTGTGAGATGGTAGATATGTTAATTTGTTGCACTATACTAGCATTTTTATGACCTATGTATCCCATAACATATTGTATACCTTAAATATAAACAGTAAAATTTGTTAAAGACAAGAAAAGTGGAATTTGAAGGGTAACAACTATTTGAGAAGAGACTAGGAGGTGATGTGAAATTTATCTTGACCCTCTTCTTGTCTTAACTCTAAAAAAGTAAGTATGTGAGTCATTTTCCTCAAAACAGAATTGGAGATATAAGTGGGATTTAATATTTCATTTGGAGGTTTGTTTTGAAGTTTGTCATAGAAAAGTTATACAGAAAGGAATGAGCTACTTCTTTGTCTGCAGGGGTTAGGAAGAAGGGGATCAAGCTTAGAAAAGAGACAAAGGAAGTCATTACGTGCACAAACATTTTATTTTTCACATTTTACATTTACAACTTCATTTCAATTAAATTACCTTTTAGAGTTTTAGTTTCATTTCTTCCAAAGTAAGTGGTTTAATACCTAACTTTTTATAGCTCAAGTCTCTGATCAGACTAAAGTAATTCACATTGGAGACATAAAGAGGTGAAATGTTTTGCCACAGGCCACCAAAAGAGTCTGGCTTTCTAGCTCTAGTCCACTCAATACTCAGAAGTTTTTGCATCTTACATTTCAGCCTCTTGCTGGAGATGGGTGCAGATCAAGGGGGAGGCTGGTCAAGAGAGGATACCATTGGAGCCCAGGCCATTCAGGAGGAAGAAGGACGTTTTCAGTAGGAGATTGTAATAGAAGGCTTCAGTCAGTTAGAGGTTCCCAGAAATCTTCTGTGCAAGGAACGGGGTGACAGAAGATGGTAGACAGACAGTGAGTGATGAGAGAAAGTTATGTTTTATTTTTCATTTTTGTCCAGAGCCTTTATCTTGACCAGAAACCACATAACCAGCAGTGTAGGAAGAAGTTCAGCATTTAGTGAAGAAATATTTTAAAAATGGGGCCAAAATACACTTTTTAGCTGTATGACCTTCACCAAGGTATTAAATGTCTCTAAGTGTCAATTTTCTCATTTGTTATAATTGGGATATCATCTATCTCATAACTCCCACTTCAGATGACTGCTCAGATACATTTTAAATGAGATGAAACAATTAATCATTATTTCCCAATCTTTTTTTTTTTGAGTTGGAGTCTCACTCTGTCGCCCAGACTGGAGTGCAGTGGCCGCTCCCAGCCACTGCAGCCTCGACCTACTGGGCTCTGGCGATCCTTCTACCTCAGCCTTCCGAGTAGCTGGAATTACAGGCACGCACTACCACGCCCAGCTGATTTTTTTTTTTTTAATTGTAGAGATGAGGTCTCGCAAAGTTGCCCAGGCGGGTCTCGAACCCGCGGGCTCAGGCAATCCACTCACCTCAGCCTCCCGAAGCACGGCTCCAATCTTTTTTAATAATAAGAATCACCTGGAGTTTCTGTCAAATGTGCAGATTACAAAGTATTTACCCTGAGAAAGTCTGATTTAATAGATTCTCTTTGGTGACCAGAATTTATGTTTTGAACAGTAACCAATATTTTTTCTTCAAACTTGAAAGATAGTGACGTGATAGTGCTATGTAATGGTAATGACATGCAAGGTATCTACAGTCTTCAATACTCTTTGTATCCTTTTCTTCCTCTCTTTCTCTCTAAGTACCCAGTTTTCATAATCTAGTTCCTCTTATGAAGCATACATACAAATGATGGAAACACTGATAAGACAAATGTTTTTTCACTCTCAGAAGTATTAATATTTTTAAAGGTTTTCACTGTAAGAGGAAATCTTTAGAAATCTTTTCTTAGGAACAGAATTTCAGATTTTATTGCAACTGAATAGAGAATGTTTTGAAGTAAAAGGGTGAACAGCTTTTCAGATTTTTCTTGAAACATAGCAAAGGACACTGCCAATTGTTTTAGGGGCTATAACAATGATTCTTTGCAGCATATTGAGCAGTACATGAGAGGGACATCGAGGCAAACAATTTGTTTACAGAATTATTTGCAGAACTGCTGTAACACACTTCTCCACTGATATTGACTCTGGTATTCCTCTTCTAATCTTCAGTTTATTCTTCTGCTCTGCTAGGTCAATGTATAATATGATTGGATCACTTTTAATTTTATTTATTGGAATATTTTATAAACATTTTTCTCTACCCAATGATGAATTGGTGATGATGTCTTTTGGGTGTTACTTTAGGATAACTCCAAATGTAGTTCTCCCCCTTAGATATCTGTGACCTGGAAAAGACCAGCCCTTCACCCCATCCCTTTCTTCTCCTCATTCCAGAATATGGATTTCTGTATCATCTATAAGCTTCATGTTTACTAATTTCTGAGAGTATAAAGTCTCATCAATCATGCCCTAAGCTATAGAACACTGGCTAGAACTAGTTGCTCTTTGCATAAAGTTCCTGCCGAAGGTACTACAGTTAAATCCAAAGCTCTATAGGATTTCAGGTTTCTGGTCTAGCATGCAAGGAGCTTAGATCCATCAATACCATTCTAACAATAACAGAAAAAGCTAAACTGAAAGTAATGACCAACTCCTCTTAGCTTCATAAAAGAAATGAGGTCACAGGGAAAACTGCTGCTTCCCAAGCCAGAGAGAAAGACAAGTGGATACAGAATCACAGCTTACTAGAGCAGAAGCCTAGGAGCAGAAATAATCTCTGGAACCAGAAATGGGGTAGGAACATTTAACAGTAATTGATGAACAGCTTGATGTGTAGGGTGGACAGGCTTGAAAGCTGGAAGATTCACAAGGGCCCAGTCTTAGTGAGATCCCCGTACTTTTGTAAGTCTTACTCCAAGGATCCTACCAGGTTTTCACAAACAAGATAAAAGAAAAATCTACTTGTGTTTCTGGCATGAAGAAGGGGAAAGTAGCCATTTGAAATATGCTCAGAATATTCTGCTTGTCTTAACATGAACTTCCCTTAAAGGAAATTGCTTTTCCATATTCTAACCCCAAATAGGGCTTGCCAGTCTAACTAACCTGGGAGAAAGGAAATACCCAACTGCAGCTCATTCTGGCTTCCATATGGGAGAAGGAAAATACCCAACTTCAGTCTGTTATAGTATTACTGTCCCTTCTAATTGTGAGGGAGAGGAGATAGTGGGAAGACTGAAGACTACTTTTGAAGGTCACAGCTCAGAGGTAGAGGCTTACAAAAACACACACAAAAACAAAAACAAACAAAAAAACCTAAGATATAACTATAGGATTATAGAATGCTTCCTTACTCCAAGACCTTATCATCATGGTCAATAGGCTTCCTTTATAAATAACAAAGGAATATAACAGAAATAACTGCGCATCTCAGACCTTATTCAAGAAGAAATCTCTAGGGAAACCAAAAGGCAACAAGAGAGACAAAAACAAGGGCACCGGAAGAAAAATTAGTTTCTGACGCATGCAGCTACAGCAGACAATAACACATACTAACTCCTTGCCATAAAAACACAAAATCTCACACTAAAGTCCTATTTACTTCAATTTCTTCTTCCTAGTACATCATGTCCAGCTTTTAATAAAAAGTTAAGGGAGGTTAGGAGCTTCAAGATGACAGACCAGAGACATCTGGTACACACCTCCTCCACACAGAACCAAAATACCAAGTAGATAATCACACTTCAAATAGATCCTCTAAGAAAGAACACTAGATTTAACAGAGAAATGTCAGAAAACACCTAAGGCGAGGAAGCAGGAGAAAGAGAGGCAGTCAACTTGGCTATGATCAGCTGGGAGCCTGGAGAGACTCTCCTGTGCAGAGGAAGGTAAGTGAGAGACATCCAGCAGTTCACATTTGCACAGCGAATCCCTAAATTCTAGCCATGAGGGAGCTCCTCAACACTCATGGGTGCTGAGACTAACATAGGGAGCTGCCTGGAGGCCACATGATTACATTGCCTTAGAGGAGCTCATGCTGGATCCCATAGGACCCCCTGACTCTTAAATCGCTACATCATGGCACCATTATGAGAGCTCAGCCCCCACCAGACTGCATCCTGCCCTAGGGTCCAACAGCCCCTGCATCTCCACAACATTAGATCCCCACTGACATTCCCCACCTACATCCGCCTCTGTTTTTGACTGCTGCTGCCAGGGCAAAAGTACAAGCCATTGGCAGCAGCTTCATTGCCCCCAGCAGCAAGGCCACTGTGCACTTACGAGCATCCTGAGAACAGGCTACCTAACCCACAGCAGCCACCTGGGGTCAAAGTTTGTTTGCTCTCCAGCTGCACTGCCTACAGCTGCTGCTACTGAAAGCTGCTCTACTCTCCCCAGAAGCTGGGCAACAGTCCAGCCGCAGCTGCCCCACCTGAACATTCTGCCAGTGGACTGTCATCCCACCACTGGGTATCACAAACAGCACCTGCACATACAATCATGGGGCTGAGGACAGGCCCACCTTCCTGGCTCCCCTCCACCCCTGTGCCTGAGCTCACAGTCTGTGGAACTAGGGATCACTGTGCTCTGTCTACCTGAGAACTTCTCCCAGGGGCCTGAGGATAGACCCACCCAACATGTCACTATCACACTGCTGGCACCCACCCACACTGCCACTTGCATCCTTAGGGACTGGCTAATCCAGCCTAGGTAGCTACTCCAATATCAGTGCAGACTTCTTGGGAGCCAGAGAGTTATCCCACCACTGCTACTGCCATTGCTCATGTCATACTAGCTGCCCACAAGCCGGAGGACCTGCCCACTTGCCTGGTCAAGGCTGCTTCTTCTGGCACTTATGCAATTCTGGCACTTGGGACCTGGAGTCCTAAGAATTAACCCACTGGAACTCATTAACACCAGTGCCAGCATACTCTGCCTTGGAGCCCAAAAACAGGTACGCTTGGTCCGCCAATGCCATCCCTGGGACATGAGGACTAGTTCACCAAGTATCCTCTTCCCCAGTAAATCTTCACTACAGTCTCCAATAATAACCACATCCTACACCACTGAGGTAGTTACAGATCCCAAATGCTATAATTACTAGATGCTGTTTATAACCAAAGGAGTAATATGAAGGCTACATTACTGCACATATCCAGAATCAAAACCACAGTGTCCTACTCAACCAACACCACAAATATATCTTCAAGAAAAAGTCCTTTCCTGCAAAACAAATTCAGAAACTTGGAAGAAGTAACTATTACAACAGATGAACAGATATTAACATTGAAACATGCAAAAAGCAAGAAACTATGATACCTCCAAAGGCATACAATAATTCTGCAGTGACAGATCTCAGTCAAAAGAAACTATAAAATTCAAAAAATTAAAAAAGATATTAAAGAAGTTTAGAGAGATATAAGAGAACACTGATAAACATTACAAATGTATATTTTTAAAACTCAGGATGTGAATAAGAAATTTACCAAAGAGATAAAAAATAGTTTCAATACTTAAACAGAAATTCTGGTACTGAAAATTAATTAAATGCAAAACACATTTTAAAGCCTCAAGAATAGAATAGATGAAGCAGAAGAAAAAAAGATCAGAATTTGAGGACAGATCTTTTGAAATAACTCAGAAAAAAATTAAAAAACAATAAAAAAGAGCAAGATGGTCAACTGGAGACAGCAAATGACTGTCGCTCTCAGCAAATAAACCTCAAAGAAGGAATGAGCCTGGTGCCTTGGAGTCAGCTTGGAAACTCAAGCTAGGATTTATCAGTCATTCTCCCAAGGGATATGGAGAACAGACATCTCTAAGTCCCAGCCACCCCTAGAAGTGACCCTGCCATGAGATCAAGAGAGTATGCTTGGAAAACGAAGCAGTGAGTATACAGGATATTCGGTTCACACATCTCTTGCAAGCCCGTGCAGTTCTAGCCCTCAAAACAGAAGACAAGCCTCTCCCCTTGTAGTCCCACCCACATGGACCAGGTATAGAGAGCTGCCTAGAATCAGGAAAGAACCACTGGAATAGACCCACTGGCTGGATTCATGTGGAGAATAGAGGATTCTAATTCCTGGTGAGTCCCAGCACCAAAAGCCATCAACCTCCTCAACAGGGAAGCTCTGCAGGGCTCAACCGGCAGGGGTTATCTGAAACATGTGGTCACTTTCCTCTCGCTCCCTCTCTAGCCCCAATAGGGGCAGCACACCCACTTTGGCGATGTTTCTGCAGCGGTGCTAGCACCAGTCCTGGCCTTAGTTCAAACCTTCAGGCACAGCTTACCCTCAGGGTGCTGCCATCACTGTGGTAGCCCTTCCCATGGAGGAGACTGGGAATTAGGAGGTGATGCAACTCTGTGCAGCATGGTGGTGATCACCCTTCCCACCTACAGAGTAAGGGATCAAAATTGAATATCTCCCAGGAAGGCAGTGGCCTCTTGTCTACTCCTGTATTAAAGAAGCAGACTCACCTAGATTGGAGGAGGCTACTTCATGTCCCCTAGAACATTTGTGTAAGAGAGAGCCATGAAACCCCTACTAGCCACTAGTCAATCCTCCTGACCAGATGAGAAATAAGGGCTGAGAGGGAAATGCTGGAGCTCTCAGCCAGCCAAGGCTCCCTGTGCTCATGCTGGAGAGAGGGGCAAAACCACTGATTTGGAGGAAAACTTGTCCTACCCCTACCAGACTGCACTGGTGAAACAGTGCCAGATGTCTCCATCCCTGGCTTCCCACCCTCACTGCCACTCTGCCCCTATCACAGGTGGACTAGAGGAGGGAGTTCGAGTAAAAAACAACATAAATTGTCACCTCAATAACAACAATTTTATCGAATAAAAAATTATAAAACAAAAAATAAAAAGAGAAGAGATTGCCCTCACAGACGGAAAAGAACCAGTGAAAAAACACCAATAATCTCTAAAGCCTTAATGATTCAATGTCTACAAATGGGCTTCTCAGATGCCAAGAAATGGAATCCATTCATAATAACTTGTCTTTGATGAATATAGAATTCAGACGATGATGACAATGGCACTCAACAATATCCAGGAAAAAGTGGACATGCAAATCAACCAGGTTATGAGAACAACACAGGGAGTGAAATGTGACCTGGCCACTCCAAGAAAGAAAACAAACAGAGATTCTAAAAATGAAGAATTATCTCCTGGAATTTCAAAACTCAACAGCAAGTCTTAATAGCAGAATCAACCAGACAGAGGGAAAAAAAATCTCAGAATTTGAAGACTGAATTACACCAGTCTGACATAAATAAGAAGAAAAGAATTAGAAAAAAATTAGCAAAGCCTATGAGAGGTCTGGGATTACAGCCTGTTCTGAGAGAGAACAGAAAACTGAGAATACCATGGAACAAGCCCCCAAGATGGCATGCAAGAAAACTTCCCCTATCATCTAGAGAGGTACCTATGTAGACATAAGAAATCTGAAGAACTTCTTCAAGGTATTACATAAGACCATCCCTAAGGCATATAATATTCATATTTGCCAAGGTGAGCATGAAAGAAAAAAAATCCTGAAGGCAGCTAGAGAGAATGATGTGACCACCAACCAAGAGACACCCACCAGAATTGCAGCAGACCTCCCTTCAGAAACCTTACAAGCCAGAAGGAACTGGGGACACATCTTTAGCATTCTTTTTCTTCTTCTTCTTTTGAGTTGGAGTCACACTCTGTCACCCAGACTGGAGTGCGATGGCATGCTCATGGCCACAGCAGCCTCGACCTGCTGGGCTCAGGTGATCCTTCTGCCTCAACCTTCCAAATAGCTGGAACTACAGGTGTGTGCCACCATGCCTGGTTCATTTTTTTAATTTATTGTAGAAACAAGGTCTTATCAAATTGCCCAGCCTAGTTTCAAACCTCTGGGCTCAGACAATCCTCTTGCCTCTGCCTCCCTAAGTCCTGGGATTACAGGCATCAGCCACCATGCCCAGTCAGCATTCTTAAAGAAAAGCAATATCAGTCAAGAATTTCCCATCCCACCAAGCTAAGCTTCACCAATGAAAGGAAAATTAAAATGTTTCCCTGACATGAAATCCCCGAGAATACAGAACCTCCAGACCAGCCCTTTAGGAGGAGCTTAAGAAAGTTCCAAACACAAAAATTAAAAAACAAAAACAAAAACAAAACTGTTTCACACATCACAAAAGCATAAGTAAGCTTAGAGCTTTTAGACCTTAAAAATCAACCACACAGCTTAGAAGGCAAAGAAGCTTTCTAACAACAATATGACAGGAATAAGTCCCTACATCTTAATAATAAACTTAAATGTGAACAAACTTTACACATCACTCAAAAGGCACAGAAAGGAAAACTGGATAAAGAAGCATGATTCATCATTCTGCTGACTTCAGAAAACCCATCTCACTGCAAACGAAGCCAATCTCACTCAAGGTAAAGGCTAGAGAAAGATTTTCCAGGCAAATGGAAGACAAAAAGGATCAAGCATAGCTATTCGTATAATATATAAAAATGGACTTTAAACCAATAAAAGTTTTAAAGGAGAGTGATGGACACTACATAATGATAAAAAGCTCATTTTACCACCAGCAAGAAATATCCATCTTGAATGTGTACACATTCAACATAGGAGCACCCAGATTTATAAAGCAAGTGCTAACTAATCTAAGAGAGTACATAGACAGCATACAATAATAGTTGGAGTTTTCAATACCCCACTAACAGCTTTTGATTGATCATCAAGGCAGAAAACTAACCAAGGAACCTAGAACCTTATTTCAACACGGGACCAATTAGATCTAATAGACATCTCCATGACATTCTACTTAACCACAGAATACACATTCTTCTCATCAGCACACAGAGCATACTCTAAAATTGACCACATCCTCAAACACAAATCAATTATTAACAAATTTCAAAAGGTCAAAATTATATCAAGCATGTTCTCAGGTCACAGCAGAATGAGTAAAAATAGATATCATCACTAACAGGAATCCTCCAAAACACAAAAGTACATGAAAGTTACACAACACACTTCTGAATCACCTTTGGGTTAACATAGAAATCAAATTAGAAATTAAAATATTCCTAGAAACAAATGAAAACAACATCACAATGTACCAAAACTTCTGGGATACCATGAAAGTACAAAGAGGTGCTAGAAGGGAAGTTTAAAGCTCTGCACACACACATCAAGAAAACAGGGCACACACACATCAAGAAAACAGTCTAATGTTTCAAGTAAGAGATCTGGAAAGACAAGAACAATCCAATTCCAAAGCCTATAAAAAATGGAAATTATCAAGATAAAATAGAGACCAAAAAACTCACACAAAGGATACATGATCCAAAAAGCTGATTTTTTGAAAGGATACATAAGATTGATAGATCCCTGACTAGTTTAACAAAACAGAGGAAGGGAGGAGAGAGAGAGAGAGAGAGAGAGAGAGAAAGAATGAGAGAATTTGAATATACACAATCAGAAACAAAAAAGGTGATGTTACAACAGATACTGAAAATATATAAAAGATTTTTGGAGATTACTGCAAACACCTGTATGGGAGCAAGCTAGAGGAAATGGAGAAATTCTTGGTGACACACAATCTCCCAAGACTAAAATAGAGAGATTTGAAACTTTAAAATAGTCCAGTAATAACCCAAGAAATTGATTTATTAATAGCAAAGCTCCCGACTGAAGAAAATGCTTGTGTCACATCACTTCTCAGTTGAATTTTACCAGACATACAAGGAAAAGCTGATAGCAATCCTACTGAATGTTTTTCAAGCAATTGGGAAGAAAGGAATCCTCCTTAACACATTCTATGAAGCCAATTTAATACTGATAACCAGAAAATGGCAACAACCCAAAAAGAAAGGAAAACATCAGGCCAATTTCCCTGTTGAACATAGTTGTAAAAATTCTCAACAAGATACTAGCAAATCACATCCAACAACATATTACAAGGATCATTCATCATGATCAAATGGAGTTCTTCCCTGGAATGCACGTCTGGTTCAACATATGCAAATCAATAAATGAAATCCACCACATAAACAGATGTAAATTTAAAAAAAATATGATTATTTCAATAGACACAGAAACAGCATTTAATAAAATCCAACATTCCTTCTTGACAAAAACCCTCAAACATCTATGCATCAAAGAGATATTCCTCTAATTATTAAGAGCTATCTATGACAAACCTGCAGCCAACATTATATTTTATGGACAGAATCTGGAAGCATTTTCCCTAAGAACTGGAATAAGACGAAGATGTTCATTTTCACTATATATATTTAACATAATACTGGAAGTTCTAGCCACAGCAATCAATCTAACTATAGAAGAGGACAGAAAAGAATTAATTTAAACTTTTCATTGAAAACAATGTAGGAAAAAAGAAAGTGGGACAATATATTCAATGGGGGAAAAAAAAAGGCACCAATTTAGAATTCTGTTTCTAGCAAAAATTATACTTCAAGAGGAGAAGAATTTATCAAGCAAATAAAAGTTAAGAAAAGTTGTCACCTGAAGACCTACCTTATGAGAAATATTTTTTAAACTTCTGGAAAAAGAAGAAAAGATATGTAGGAGTCAGATGCTCAGATCTACATAAAAAAGGAAAATCATTAAAAAAGGACTAAATAAAGTAAAATAAAATTTTTTATCCTTAATTTAGCTAAAAAAGAATGTTCAAAATAATAATAGCAATAATGTATTCAGTAATTATAGCCTATAGCTATGCAAAATTAAAGCAGTCATATGATAAGGGTTAAAAAGGAGAAGTTAGAAAATACTTTGTTATAAAATATTTCTTCTACCCAAGTAAGGTTGCAAGATACAAGAATAATATACAAAAGCCAATTACTCTTCTATATCAACAATGAAAAAGTGGGGTTTGAAATTAAAAAGACAATACCCTTTATATTAGCTGCCTAAAATAATGAAATACTTATATATACATCTAAAAATGTACAAGATCTATAGGAGAAAAACTAGAAAACTCTGATGCAAGAAATCTTAGAAAATGTAAATAAATGGAGAGCTGTTCATGCACCTGGATAACAAGACTTATCTTCTTA
The DNA here is from genome assembly GCA_963574415.1 of Tarsius wallacei. NCBI lineage: Eukaryota > Metazoa > Chordata > Mammalia > Primates > Tarsiidae > Tarsius > Tarsius wallacei. The sequence continues at coordinate 14,479 of CAUYQG010187421.1, forward strand.
TTATAAAGATGTTAAACAATTTCAACTTGAACCATAGATTAAATGTAATCATAATCAAAATGTCAAGAAATTGCTTTGTAGATTTTAGTATACTAATTCTGATGTTAATACAGGATTGCAAGTATCCAGAATATTCAATACAATATTGTGGAGAAGAACAAAGATGAAGGACTGAAATTACACAACTTCAGGATTTGCTATAAAGCTACAGTAATCAAGAGAGAATGAATGATTTTGGTGAAGAGTAGCCAAAGAGATCAGTGTAGCACAATCTAAAACCCAGAAATAGATACACACACATAGTCAATTGATGCTTGACAAAAAAGCAAAGGCAGTTCAACGGAAACAGTAGTGTTATTCAGTAAGTGCTACTGAAACAACTGCACATCCATGTGTAAAAAATGAATCTAGACACAAACTTTGCAACTTTCACAATATTAGCTCAAAATTGATCATAGATCTAGATGTAAAGCATAAAACTATAGAACTTCTAGGGGACAACAAAGTCTCCTTTTTATGTAGGTGACACTAGCATTGGCAATGCCTTTTTTAATACAACAAAAGCACAGTCCATAAAAGAACAAGTTAAATGGTCTTCATTAAAATTAACTTTTCTAAGCAAAAGTTACTTTAAGAGAATAAAAATATGTTCTGAATTAAGATAAAATTGTTGCAAAATATATACCTAGTATATATTTTGTAAGTGACTAGTATCCAAAATAAACAAAGAACTCTTAAAATACAACGTAAGAAAACAACTAAAAAGCGAGCAAAAGATCTGAACCTCATCAATAAAGATAAAGCAGATGGCAAATAAGCATATAAAAAGATGTAAAGCATTCTATGTCATTAGATAACTGCCAATTAAACCAATGGGATAGCATTATAATTCCTATTAGAATGGCTAAAATCCAAAACACTGACAACACCAAATGCTGACAAGGATGTGGAGCAACAGGAACTCTCATTTATTGCTGGTGAGAATGCAAAATGATGTAGCCAATTTGGAAGATAGTTTGGCAGTTTATTACAAGCTAAACATACTCTTTGATCCAGGAATTACACTAGTTGGTATTTATTCAAATGAGCTGAAAACTTATGCCCACATAAAAGGCTGCATACAAATCTTTATAGCATCTTTATACATAATTGCCAGAATTTGGAATCCAGCAAGATGTCCTTCAATAGGATAATGTCATGAGTGGCTAAGCAAACTGACACATTATAGAATAGAATATCAATCAGCAATAAAAAGAAATAAACTGTAAAGTCACTAAAGGACATAGAGAAACTTCAAATGTGTATTTATAAGTGAAAGAAGCCTATCTGAATAGACAACATACTGTGTGGTTCCAATTATAAGACATTCTGAAAGAGGCAAAATAGTGGAAACAATACAAAGATCAGATATTGTTAGGGATCCAGAGGGAGGGAAAGAGGGATGCATAGATAGATCATGCGATTTTAGGACAATGAACATATTCTGTGTGATAGTGTGAATACATGTCAGTATACATTTGTCAAAACCCATAGAAGGTGTAACACAAAGAGTGACTCCTAATGTAGATGGTATAGTTTCATTAATAATAATCAGTGTAGGCTTATGAACTGTAACAAATGTAATATAGTAATGAAAGATATTAACAATAAAGCAGACTGTAGGGAAGTGGAGTAAGAAATTAACATGAGTTCTCTATAGTTTCTGGTCTGATCTTTTTTTTTTTTTTTAACCCAAACTAATGTATTCTAGGTTTTTATAACTCTTCAGAATTCTTGGCTCATAGGTAAAACATGAGAATCAAGTCTGCTCTTTTACCTCACAGAATAATGAGTATGGAAGGTACCCTACACAGGATGCATAGGCTACCTTCATTAGTATGAGTGGTGGGTTGTACCTTACTTCCTATGTCTGAGAAGAATGTAAGAGCCACTGAATGTATCTCAAGGAAAGCAATAGGCAACATGGACTTGTCACATCACCAAGCCAACCCTGGATTATTACTTGTCAAAAATAACTGCAGCAAATACTCTTAAATATATAATTTTTTAGCCGGGCTCTGTGGCTCAGCCTGTAATCCCGTGCTTTGGGAGGCTGAGGTGAGTGGATTGCCTGAGCCTGCGGGTTCGAGTCCCGCCTGGGCAACTTGGCGAGACCTCATCTCTACAATAAATCAAAAAATTAGCTGGGCATGGTAGCGCACACCTGTAGTTCCAGCTACTTGGAAAACTGAGGCAGAAGGATCGCCGGAGCCCAGCAGCTCGAGGCTGCGATGGCCGGGAGCGGCCACTGCACTCCAGTCTGGGCAACAGAGTGAGACTCCAACTCCAAAAAAAAAAAAAAAAAAAAAAAACATATATATATATATATATATATATATATATATATATATATATGATTTTTGTCTGCAGCAACTTCTGGTTGGCTTATATATGACAATAGAGACTCTAATATAAAGAAAGGTTAACCCGTACTTAGCCCTGTTAGTATTTCTACTTATCAGATTGTTTTCTGCATTATTCATGCATTACACTTGGGTCCTTTGCTCCTATAACAAAATACCGTAGACAGGGTGACTTATAAATAACAAAAACTTATTTCTTGCAGTTTTGGAGGCTGGAAACCCAAAATCAAAGTGTCAGCAGATTTGGTTTCTGGTGAGGGTCCACTTCCACATGGCAGAAAGGGCAAAAGATCTCTCAGGGTCTCTTTCATAAGGTTATTAATTCCAATCATGAGGGCTCTACTCACATTACCTCATCACCACCCAAAGGCTCCACATTCTACTATGGTCACCTTGGGGTGAGGATTTCAACATATGAATATTGGAGAGACATAAACATTCAGAACATAGGACCCTTGCAGCTTCATTTTCTTTTAACCCACCTACTTTGCTAGTTCTCAATCATCCTACTTCCTATCATCGTCTTAAATTAGCTAGTTTCTTCCAGATAGGATATTGTCATGTATTAATTACAAACCTCCTTTCATGAAACTGGAATTGAATTAACTTGAAAGCACCTTGATTGCATTACAACAAGATCACATATATCTTACTCATTTCTAGCCTATCGTAAGATGGAAGGTATATTAGCTATTTATTCCTACTTAACAAATTACTCAAACTCAGTGGTTTAAAACAAAAAACATTTATTATCTTGCAATTTCTGTGGGTCAGGGATTCAGGAGTGGCTTAGTTGTATGGTTCCGAAACAGAAGAATTCATGAGATTTTACCAACAACCTTTAACCGGGGTGGAGTCATCTGAAGGCATAAATGGGTAGAAGGACTTATTTCCAAGATGGCTTGCTCCCATTTTTGTTGGCAGGGTGACTCAGTCCTTTGTTGGCTATTGTCCTGAAGACTCAGTTTCTTGTCATATTATTCTCTCCACATAGCTGCTTGAGTGTCTTCACAATATGGTACTTGGCTTTCCCCAGTATAATCCAAGGGAGAGTAAGGCAGAAACCATGATATCTTTTATGATCTAGCCATACAAGTCATACATCATCATATAATTTCCTAGTGGTTACACAGGTTGCCCTTATTCATTTTGGAAGGGGACTATACAAAGCCATAAACACTGGGAGGTGAGGATCATTGGTGTGGGATCAACTTAAAGGATGCCATAGCAAGGCATTTGGGTCTCTGTGTTGTAGTTACAAAGTATCTTATTGCTACTTCCCCTTTAAAAAACCAGGAGGATAAAGGTTAACAATTTTTTTCTTTCCTTCTTTCTTCCTTTTTTTTTTTTTTTTGAGACAGAGACTTGGCCATTTGCCTAGGTTGGAGTACAGCAATGCAATCATTGCCCACTACAGACTCAAACTCCTGGGTTCCAAGGATCCACCTGCCTTGCCTCACCCTAAGTAATTGGGATTACAGGTGCATGCTACCACACAAAGCATTTGTAAAAAATTCTTTGTACAAATTCTTTTTTTTGTGGGGGGGCTCTTGAACACCTGGCCTCAAACCATCCTCCCGTCTTAGCCTCCCAAAGTGTTAAGATTACAAGTGTAAGCCACTGTACCCTAACATGTATTTTAAAAGACATTTTCTTACATTAACTTAATCCTCACAACCACATTTTTTTGGTAGATTCTTAATTTTACAGTTGAAGAGGCTGAGTTGTATTAACTTATCCAATACTATACAATTAGCATCCTGCAAGGCTAAATTTTGAACCCAATGAAAGCAGCGCTAATACTGTCTGAATTTCTACAGAATAGTGTACAACTTTTTTTCATTCCTGTTGAGTCAGTGTTCATAATAGCATACATCCTCATTCTAATGCTTATTCATTTTGGTTTTCTACACTATCAGGCTACAAATTATGTTCAATATTCTGCCATTCATATGTAGTACCTTCTCTTCTTATAATTTCTTTTCCACTGACACTTTAGTAGACAAGATAACTCTGCATTTGAGAATCACCCCTATGACATATTTAATTTCCATTTGCCATCAGTAAAATATAGACTTTAATATTAGTATCTAAAATGCTTATAGTTCTTTAGTTACTTGAGTTAGCATAACTCTTGGAAATACCACATAAAGAAGCCACTATTTGGTATGAACATCAACTTTCATCCTGTGGATGAAAAAGGACATTTTATCGTCTACTCATGAGTCTTTGTGGCAGCTTCTGCTCTTCCAAATTCATGTTCCCTTTGGGAATAAATGTGTATAATAACAGCAATTTTCATTCTAACCACACATCTTAGGGCACAGAGCCCTGAAGATACGATCTGTCTTAACCTTGATTCATGACTGTTTTAATGTCTACAGTTAGCATTTGTTGCACAGAGTTTCAACTCCAGTAAAAACACTGTGACTACTGTCAAAGAGGTAAAATGTAGAGCCAGATGCTCAAACCAAAAGGCTGTCACACTCATTTTGACCAAAAAATCTAAGATTCCTACGGTGGCTTATCTAGGCTGCAGAATTAAAATCTTAGTATTTCATGTGTGAGAGTCAATTTCACAAATGTTAAATATTTTAGCCTTCTTCCCACTTTATGAGCTTTATCCCAACATGTTTTTGCCCCAACTATGTTCCTAAGTTTCCTAAATTCCAGTTGTGGTGCTGAGTTCTGATGATTCTTCATCCCAAATCAAAAGAAGGGCATCTTATTCAAAACTTTCCAGGCTTAGAATGACAAAGAAATAGATCAGCTGATATTCTAAAATATTATTAGAGATGTAGCATAATCGAGAGAGTTTTATTCACCAGCACCACTCGGAGGACAAGCACTCCGTATGGCTGGGAGACACTTGAGAAATTTGAGTTGACCTTAACATGAGAGTAACACTACAGAATTCAGGTTTGAATAACAAGAAATGATCCTCCTCTCAGTCACCATGTATCTTAGGAAGTTGGGTTAATTATAGAGTGTTAGATAACATTAAAATATATTTTAAACATCTTTGATATAATAATGATTTTGCACTTACACAAGAGTATTTTCTTATTTTGTGAAGATTCATATTGAAATACAAAGGACTGAAATGACCTATTGTCTTGTCATTTACATTAAGCTACATCAGCAAAAAAATAGATGATGCAAGTGTGGCAAAATGTTTACAATTGTTAAATGCAGGTACTGGATGTCCAGACAGTTAATTCACACTACTTTTCTAGAATAAAAAGTAAAATAAAAGCTGAATAAGGCACAAAAATTGGGGGGCAAAGTTCAGAGGTCAGAGCGGTAGAAGGAAGAGTGAGCTATGACATGTAATCCTTTGTCTCCATCCTTCTCTAATTCACCATCAGGCTTCTCTCTAAATAAATATTAAACAAAGTAAATAGCTTATTTTAAGAAATGTTAACTTATGTGCCTGCATAGGAGTTTGGCCTATATGGTAATTCTTCCCATATCTGTAGGTCAGAACCTAAACCACTAGGAAAAGAACAAGATCTAAGAGATAAAGAAGATGGAAGGACATCTACCATATGGCAAGATAGAACTTACCCTAGAGGGAATGAGTTTAGATAGATAAAAAGATATTATCTCCATATATCTCACAGATGAGAACTTCCAAAGAAGCAGGCTGGGGCCATTTTCAACTAGACCCAAAGGTATTATTCAAAGTGACTATTCGGATTTAAAAAAAATAAAATAACAGTCATAGAATAATGTGTCTAAAGAATAGAAAAGTAAAGTACAATTTTTGAAACATTTCATAAAAATTGATTGCTTTTTTGAAACTGTGACAATGAAGGAGTATTCATTAGTTATCTGAAAAATGTTTATCATATTTCATCAGAGTACAAAATAAATGGTATAAAGTGAGATCATGAACCAAGAGGACTCTGTTTTGGAGGCATGATTGAGAAATTGGTCAGCTATTTAAAAATCTTTATTCCCTTTTAGTGAAGTAGAGTGTTAATGTGTTGTACATGTAGATATCATATATATTTCTCTTCTCCTGCACCCCATTGCACTCATTGTTACTTCATTGTTAGGTGATTTAGCACACATATTCTGAAAAAAGACTAACTGTGGAATGTGGAAACATATGGTGTTTCCATGCAGATTAATCTACATTTATATATGTTAGGGGAAGTAAATATATATATGTATATATATATATATATACATATATATTCCTTTTTTATGTTATAATTTTTCTTTATACAATTTGCAAGACAGTAAGTGGTCAGCAACAAGAATGACAGTGGAAAATTAGCTAATTAACTATACAACTTAGAGTCAGAAGAGAATTCAAGACGAAATTGGGATAGCTCAGGCCAGCTGGATAATTTGATCTTGTCATTAGTGATAAAAGATGCTTGATATTCATCAGATTAGTCTTACAAGGTGATCAAAGAGAAAATTTATAATCTTGATGATCTTAACCCAAAGATGCTTATTTTTCTTATTCTTATGCATGTGCATAAGAAAAGTAACCGTATGACATAAAAACCATTATTAATAAGTTTTATATTAAACGTATTAGAAAAAAGGTCACTTAGTTATTCCTTGCCATAATATTGGTTCAGACTAATATTTCCTTGAGTAGCTTCAAAGTTGATAGAATTTGGAAATTTAATTTGAAACTGGGTATAATCCCTTAATTGTAGATTGTTTAAAACAGAATATTGGGCTTGAGTCCTAGCTAAAAAAAGTATCATAAGTAATTTTTTTCTTTTATAAATTACAATTGTGAATCTCTCCAGCCCTCTGTGGTATTTCAAATGGAATTTAATTGGTGAATATTTGATTCTATAAAGATATTTAAAACAGTCAAAACAAGTATATTTTTTCTCACTAATAATGAACAAAAATAAATTTTACTGTGTTGAGAACAAAATCCCACACAAAAAATCTAGCTATTCATACTATCTCAAGCCAAAATAGATTGCAGGATGGACCTCATAGAGAGTTATATTCTGATTTAATTCTATAACAAGTAATTGAAAGATATATTTTCTTAAATCACTATAGCATTGGTTTAACACTTGAATTCATTTTTGATTGAGAAACTCCTAGATAAAAACACGCCACAATTACTCACAAAAGATTAGAAGAAAGGAGACATAAAAGCAATACTATCCGTAAGGGAGTATTCTAACCTTAGGCATTGTATCAGCGTATCATTAGTAAAATTAATTTTAAACTTTTTTTTTAATCATGTGTGATAAGCCCAGAAAAAAATTAAGAAAGACAATGGTGCCATCAAATTTTCAATCTCCTTATCTGCCTATCTCTCTATAGCTGCCTTCAGAACAAAAATAAACACACACACATTTTTTAAAGAGCAAGATGAAATTAGAATGACGTAGGAAACTGTAGAAAATAATGTACCAGATGGCAGGAGTTACAGAATACACAAGTTCTCTCACCTTCAATGGTGAGATTACAAGTGTCAACAAACCTCCAACACCTAAGCTTAAAAAAAAATGTAGCACTGTATATAGAATTCTGAATACAGGAAATAAAATTTCACTGTAATTAAGATGAAAAATAGTCATCACCCATTTGGATTTGTTCCAGTTCTCACAAGGGCAAATTCCTAAACTGTCATTTTCTTTTCCCATTATAGATTCTGGCACTAGGGCAAGATATTAGGATTTTAATACCTTAATATATTCTATGAAATATACTAGTGTACTTTACTATTTTGACCTTTTGTCACATCATATTTTGATTCGGATGGCCATTTCACTCTTTGCTCTCAAGCTCAGGGAGGCTATAAAAGAGTAAAATGAATGGATTGACTATGGCTAGTCACAATACAGAATACTGAAAAGGTCATTGTATCTCATCGACTTTGCTATTATTCATGGAGTATATAGGATCTTAAATATTTGATACTGTAGTCTTGTGACAAAGAAATCCAAGAAAAAGTGGGACCAAGAATCACTTCTTAGGGCAAAATTGCACCATAATTCAAGAATGAAAAATAGCAGAAGCCGAGTACAAGGAGAAAAAAATCATTTTTGCTTCTTTTCATCTCTTCCCTTTTGGTGAAGTATCTATGAGCACATACTCTCAAAAGGAAAAATAATGTATAGAGGCAACCTGAAAATTTTAAAAGAATAGCTTGACAGAATGAGAATTCAGATTTCTGGTAGCATTTCCCAAGAGTTTCTAGGTCATATTTGCTTCTATTCTGAAGAAGAACTTGATTGGCTACACTTCTAATAGAAATATAAGAAAATGTACCCAATTTAAGGTATTGGAATAGAAAACCTTAAAGGTTGATTTATCTAATAGAAATGTTTAAATATTTCTTTTCATCCATATATGATACTAAGTATCCAGAGGAGACCAAGTTTCTCATTCACAGATTGAAAGTATGATCCTTGGTGGTACATTAACCACCAAGTCTTACAGAGCCATATTTGTTGATGCTAATATTTTGTTGGTAGACACATAAAATCAAACATTACAAAATTAAAGGAATAGTGGGTTAAATTGAAAAGACATAGTCAATTCATCAAACAAAAAAAAATACCACAAAAGAAAATCTCTGACAAAATGTTTAGTCTCACTAGTGTAGTGATTCTTTAAATGCAATTTAATCAATTATATACACTTTAAACTATCAATTATTCAAAAGTTTAAAAAAGAAAGAAAGAAAATAACTACTGTTTGTAAGAGTGAGAAAACATAATATTCCATTTTTTGTTAAGAATGTATATTGATAGCCAGGCTCGGTGGCTCAGCCTGTAATCCCCCGCTTGGGGAGGCTGAGGTGTGTGGATTGCCTGAGCCTGCGGATTCGAGACCTGCCTGGGCAACTTGGTGAGACCTCATCTCTACAATGAATCAAAAATTATCTGGGCGTGGTAGCGCGTGCCTGTAGTTCCAGCTACTTGAAAAACTGAGGCGGAAGGATCGCCGGAGCCCAGCAGGTTGAGGCTGCGGTGGCCGGGAGCGGCCACTGCACTCCAGTCTGGGCGAAGAGTGAGACTCCAACTCAAACAAAACAAAACAAAACAAACAAACAAAAAAAGAATATATATTGATAAATCTGACATGAAAGACACTATTATTTAAATGCTTTTAAAATGCACATAGCTTTAATTCAGCAATCCAACTTCTGGATTTTATCCTAAGGAATAAAGTAGATGTGTGCAATGACTTATCTTTAAGAATGTTAATTATGATGATATTAATAATAGTGAGATACTGAAAACAACAGAAGGGTAAATAAATTGCTTTCTGTTTTCATGATTACACTTTGGGCAAAACTTGTAAGTGAAAATAAGTAAGTAGTTACTTAATATCTTGAGTATGCTTGCAATTTTGCAAAGGGTGTGTGCATATGCATTTAGAATTGTATGATTGTATTAAAAATCTATTGATAATTTTAACAGTGGTTAAGCCTAGGAAAAAGTGTCAGAGAGTTTGCACCAAAATTGTTACAGTGGTTAATTCTGAGAGATAAAATCATAATTATGGATGATTTTTGTATGTATATGTTTGTTTACTTTTATGAATTTTCTCAATACTTTACAATTAATATGTATTTCTTCTTTGAAAACTGAAGAAAATACCACACTACTTAAAAAATAAATAAAAAGCAGCTAGAAAAAATGGATTCAGATGGTAATAAGAAATCAGAAAGGGGGGTCTGAGTTACAGCGATTCTTCAGAGAAACATTGGAATAGTCCATGAACAAATGCACTGTTTCTTCTGAATTTTTATGCCTTTTTTTAAGCATGTGTGTGGGCAGGGTGGGGAGGTATACTTTAAATAAAATTAATTAAGAGGAAAAATTCACTGGTTGTAAAACTGCAGTTAATTAGAATACTTCTTTCTTTTAAATTTTCTGAAGGAATATGCTAGGGAATATGATGGGGCCTGAGCGTGAGGGTTTAGTGCTTTTTTTTTTTTGAGTTGGAGTTTTACTCTGTGGCCCAGACTGGAGTGCAGTGGCACACTCCCAGCCATAGCAGCCTCGACCTGCTGAGCTCTGGCGATCCTTCTGCCTCAGACTTCCAAGTAGCCGGAACTACAGGCGCATGCTACCATGCCCAGCTAATTTTTTCATTTATTGTAGAGAGGAGGTCTCGCCAAGTTGCCTGGGTGGGTCTCGAACCTGTGGGCTCAGGCAATCCACTCACTTTGGCCTCCCAAAGCGCTGGGATTACAGGCTGAGCCAGCGAGCCTGGCCAAGAGTTTAGTGCTTACTAAGCTGTGTGGTTTATGTCGAACAGAAGTACTTCCCTTTCACAAAAAATGCATAAACATCACACATAGCAGACCTTTCTTTCAAAAGAATCCTTGTGTATCTTGCCAAGAATCTTTTTAAACTTTCAGAAAATTAGTTGGTATCCCAGAAGTATGGTTTAGATTCTATTGATATCAGGAGAAAACTTAGTTACTCATTCCCTGCTATACTCTGGTTTCTAGTGCCTTAAAGGAGATTTGAGTTTGGTTTGATTAATTCAGTCATGAGGCTCTTAACAGCTCAACATTTTCATTTATGACAAAGTCATGAACTGATACATGAAACATCCCATCTCATATATTCCTCTTTGAATTATGAAAATAAGTCTTTTGGGATAGGTCGTCTTATCTAAATTTTATTTTGTGGAATATCATTACACAATCCAAATATCAATAAGAACTCAATGCTACTGATTTTGTTTTTCAAAATATGAGGCATTAATTTATATTTTGTTCTCTGTATTTTTTACTCTTATCACTTTTCAAAAACTATTCCTCATAGAAGCTGTTCACAGATAACCTCTCTTTAGCATTTGAAATTATGTAGAAGGGAACCCCAGAGATGGGCAAGTAATTTAAAAGATAGCAAAAGAGAGAAGAGATTTCTTTAGACTTTCAATGGGTTTGAGGTTTATACACCTCTAGATCAGAAGAAATACACAACATACTTACTTCCTGGTCATTCTATGGTGTGTGAGATAGAGTGACACCTACACACCAGGGTGCCTGACCAGTACTGGCAAAAATTTTTCTGCTCTAGGAGGCATAGAAACCATAGAACCATTGTACTTGAGAGAAATGATATGGACTTGGGGATCTTTTTAGAATTCTCAGTTTAGCCCACTGTCTCTTGAATTTTTGCCTATCCCTGGCTGAAGGGAGCAGGTAGCTGCAGGAATGGGGCAATTCAATTTCTTGCAGTCTGGCAAATGGAAACTTGGAGTCAAAGAAGATGTGATTTAAAAGAGAAAAAAGATGATAATTTTTCATATACCCAAATTTATGGTTGCAAGTTTATACTGGCTACAGAAGTTTGGGAAACATACATAATCTTCTTTATCAAAATTCTAGGAGTAAATTACCGTTTTTTATGTGTTACCACATACTCATTTCTATACCCCAAATAAAAATGCTTTCCTATTACCTTAATTGTTTTGTATTTTCTGTATTCCTCAACTTTCTTCAACTCTGATAAACTCTGATAAATTCTTCTTACTCTTAACAGCCATGTGAACCATGCACTTCCTTTATGACATTTCCTCAGCCCTCTTGGGCAGAAGTATGTATTTCTGCCTCAAAGCACAATTCTACTTGGTAGATCCAGTTTATATAGACGAATGATAGTAGTGCCAAAGTATTTACCCATCAGGCTAAACTTTTTTTAGGTAAACAGGAAATATCTTACAATCTTGTAATTTTTTTGAGCTTTTACTACGTACCAGGCACTAAGCTGTCTAGGGACACAAAGCATCAAAGATACTCTACATAGTTTAAAATGTTACACAATTAAGATGTATTAGAGCAAGATACATCTAAAGAGATCATTTAGTAAATCCCCTCATTTTGTAGATGCAAAAACTGAGTCACAGAAAACTGTTCTTTAAAGCAATGATTTTTAAACTTTAGCATTAAGCAGAATACCTGTGGTGCTTGCTAAACTCAGAGTTTGGACCTCACCCCTAGTTTCTCATGCCATAGGTTCAGGGCCCAAGAACTTGCACTTAATACTGCTAACCAGGGACCACACATTTGGAAACACTGGGCTAAACATCACACTGGTAGCCACTCAATAGCAAAGCAAGACTAGGATCCAAGTATCCAGATTGCACCACAATGAGGTTTCTTATGATAGTTATTCACGACAGCATTATTTGTTAATGAAAATTACATGATCATACATGAGTAATTAAAAAAAAAACACCAAGAATGAATTGCTGTTTTTTAGAATGCATTTAAGAAATAAAATTTCCAAGGCAGAAATAAAGGTGAAAACTGCTTTCATCCCTTCTAGGGATATCCGTTGATTAGAAAAGCTGAACAGTTTGCTTCTCTGGGGATTATGTACAGACCTTCTTCCACTTCTCTCTGGCCATGTCCTACTGATATTAATTCAGCATCTATTTTCTTAGATTTTTCTCAAAGCCTTTGCAAAGCTCCCGAGTTTCTGTCTCCTGACCTACTGTCTCAGGATGAAGAGTGAGGCTTAGGTTTTTGACAACATTTTTGTCTACCTTCTTCCCATGCACAGGATTTAGGAAAGCTATCTCTTTACTTCTTCCTGTTTGGTGTCCTGGGAAAGAACAACCATCAGAAGGAAATGCGTTTCTAACTTTAAAGACAAAACCAATACAAGTTTCATTTTCTGTGTACATCAGGACTGAATGTTAACATACAATTACTGCCTGCCAGGCCATAGAGCACAAGTTGGTATTTGATGGATCCAGGGAATAAAAAAGCAATAATGTTTTAACACTTATATAAAACTACCTTTTGTTTAATAGGAATAAATAATGCTCCAATCATAGTAATGCCAATGCTCTGCACACAGAGCTGTAGCACCTAATGAGAAGGGACCTCCAGACTTGAGGTGTGTATAATAATACAAAGAATGCAACAGAGCAGCAGGAAAAAATAGTTCTAATACCGTGTACTGCTGAAGAAGATTTCTGGAGCAAACACATGTGATTAAATTAAATGTTTTTTATGATTCATAAAGAGATAGATTGACCCTGTTCTCAAACTAGGGACAGGTAATACAATTTTCAGCATAGAATTCCACTAGTCATTCAGAGCTCCTGAAAGTAAAAAAAAAAAAAAAAATTAATTGACTAATTAGAAAAAAAGAGAAAAGGGAAAAAAAAAACTATAAAATCTCCTGTCTTTACTTTTCTGCAATTTCTTTGCACTTCCTATATGTCCAGTTCTCTCTTGAATTATGGAGCCAAATGTCATTATTTTGGGGGCTGAGGGTCTTACTATGCTTCCCAGGCTGTTCTCTAGTTCCTGTGCTCCAGCAATCCTCCCCATCGCAACCTCCTGAGTAGCTAAGCCTATGGACTTGCCACATGTGGTTATTTAGACCTCACGTTGGCCTTACTTACAAATGCTTTCCTAGCACTGAGTACTATCTCTAGCAACTCAATAAATCTCAATAAACATTAGTAGAATGAATGTGTTGAAGATTGGGCCAGATGCAATGGTTCATGCCTGCAATCCCAGTATTTTGGGAGGCTTAGGAGGGAGGAATTTGAGACCAACCTAGGCAATATAGCAAGACCCCTGTCTCTACCAAAAAAAGTAAATAAATTAAAAATTAGCTGAGCATGGTGGCACATGCTTGTAGTCCCATCTACTTGGGAAGCTGAGGCAGAAGGATCTCCTGATCACAGGAGGTTGAGGTTGTAGTGAGCAGTAATCATGCCACTGTACTCCAGTATGGGTGACAGTGAGACCCTGACTCAAAAAAAAAAAAACAATGTTGAAAATTGTTCCTTCACCTGAAATTCTTATCAATACCTCCTCTGCCCTCTCTGTACTTCCCCTATGTCCTTGCCAGCTTCTGTTATATAAGAAATATACATCCAATGAACCTGATCTTGAATTCTTCATAACATTTTTTATAAATGCATACCTTGAAGGATTTCCAAAGTAAGAAAAATCTTAAATAAATAAAAAATACAACTAACTACAGGTTTGAAGATATATTTACTAAGATGAGCATGAGAAAAAGCAATATTGGAATCGATGTGAGACTAATGATACTACCGAGTGCCACCAAGAAAGTGATGTGGGTGACTCTTTCTGGAAATTAGTTCTAAAGCTCATTCAGCAGACTACATTCCTTTCAGTCATCTACTTTCTCCCAAAATATCAATTTTGTTTTCTTTAGGAGTGATGGTCTAAATCTCAGGTTGCCCCTCCTTTGGATCTCTGCCTACATGTGGTATTAATGAGATAAAAGAAACTGATGTCTTTACTAATATTAGTGCTTAAAGTTTATTTTGCACCCAATCCTTGGGGCTGGGTTGCTAGAAAAAAAAGGAAAATCAGGAGACAGAGATAAGAATAAAATGACATCAATTATAGAGATATAGTACTGGAAAATAGGGAAGTTTATGGCTTCACAGTTTATGATGTGAGCTGGGGAAGCCATTTCTTTCCATTTATAAGTCAGAAAATAAAAGCTTAGGAAGTTTAGAACGTCTCCATATTCCTCGGAGGTTTGAAATAAGAAAAGCAGATAATAGTATATCAGCACTTTAATTGGTTAAGGTATATAATTTCCTCTCTTTCTGTAAAAAATGGAGGAAGCGTTCAGTATTAACTTTCTAAATAATTGATCTATTTTTTTTTTTTTTGACGAAAGGTGTCATCACTGCAAACTGGTCATAGTTCACTAATAGCTTGATTTTTTTAGTTTTACAAAAATGCTTAGATTCTCAACTTTTTCTCAAATTGTTAAAGGGTCCAAGTAGTAACTACAGGAATAAATTTCTTTTTTTAAATATATTTTTTAATTTTAAAATTGTGGGATACAGTTAAGGGTTAGGTATACAAATATTCACTGTGCGGGTACCCTTGTGGATGAGGTGTGCCTTTCCTTTCCCCAGACAGATATGACTACCATTAATACCACTTCTTTTCCCCTCCCTGTCCTCCCCGTAATTTCCCACCACTGTCCATACTTTTCTTATAGTATTAAGGTGGTTGTTCAAGGTCCACTTATGAGTGAAAAATGTGACACTCAGATCTGTGTTTCAGTAAGAGATCACCCAGTATTATAAACTCTAATTCCATCTACATTGCTGCAAAATTCATAATTTTGTTCTTTTTTTATGACTGTGTAATATTCCATTGTATATATGTACCAATTTTGATGGACAGCATGGTTGGTTCCATGATCTTGCTATTGTGAACAGTGCCGAGATAAACATACGTGTGCAGTTATCTTTTATATAGAGTGATTTGACTTCTTCAGGGTGTATTCCCAGTTAGGGGGATTGCGGGATCATATGAAAGGTCAACTTTTAGAGCTTTTAGGAATTGACACACTGATTTCTGCAGAGGCTGTACTAGATTACACTCCCACCAACAGTGTAGAAGTGTTCCCTTTTCACCACATCCTCTCCAGCAGCTGTTATTTTTTGTTATTGATAATGGCCATTCTGAATGGAGTTAGGTGGTATCTCAGCGTAGCTTTAATTTGCATCTCCTTGATGACTAGTGAGTTTGAACATTTCTTCATGTATCTGTTGGCCGCTCATATGTCTACTTTTGAGAAGTGTCTGTTCATATCTTTTGCCCACTTTGTAATGGGGTTATTTGTTTTTTTCTTTTCAGCATGTTTGAGTTCCTTGTAGATGCTTGATTTTAGGTCTTTGTCAGACATGGAGCTGGCAAATACTTTTTCCCAGTCTGTGGGCTGTCTTCCTGCTCTCTAGATGGTTTCTTTGGCTTCGCAGAAGCTTGTCAGTTTAATGAGGTCCCACTTGTCTATCTTATCTCTTATGGCCTGTGCATTTCGGGTCTTGCGCAGGAATTGGATGCCAGTTCCAACTTCCATAAGGGTGTGTCCTGCATTTTCTAAGGTTCTTATGGTTTGAGGTTTTACATTTAGATCTCTGACCCATTTAGAGTTAATTTTTGTGTATAGGGATAGATAGGGGTCCTGTTTGAATCTTCTGCATGTGGTTAGCCAGTTTTCCCAGCACCATTTACTGAATAGGTTCTCCTCTCCACATTGGTGGGTAGTGGAGGCTTTGTCGAAGATGAGTTGGTTGAGAAATTGGGGTTTTTCTTCTAGAATCTCAATTCTATTTCATTAGTCTATATGCCTGTTCTTGTACCAATACCAAGCTGTTTTGATTATTGTAGCTTTATAGTAAAGTTTAAAGTCTGGTAGTGTGATACCTCCTGCTTTGTTTTTTTTGTTTGTTTGTTTGTTTGTTTTTTTTGCTGAGGATTGTTTTGGCTATCCTTGGTCGTTTGTGTTTCCATATGAATTCCTGTATTGTTTTTTCTAAATCTGAGAAGAATGTTGCTGGTAATTTGATGAGTATTGCATTAAATCTGTAGATTGCCTTAGGTAAGATGAACATCTTAACAATGTTGATTCTTCCAATCCATGAGCATGGGATATTTTTTCACTTGTTTGTGTCATCTTTGACTTCTTTGAGCAGTGTTTTGTAGTTTTCATTGTAAAGGTCTTTCATGTCTCTGGTTAGAAAGATGCCAAGGTATTTCTTTGTGTGTGTGTGTGTGTGGCTATTGTGAATGGGATTGTCCCTTTTATTTGGGTTTCTGCTTGTTTATTATTGGTGTAAAGAAATGTGATTGTCTTTGGCACATTTATCTTATACTCTGAGACTTATCCAAAGTTCTTTGTCAATGCAAGGAGGTTTTTGACAGATTCTCTTGGGTTTTGAAGGTATACAATCATGTTGTCCGCAAAAAGAGATAACTTGACTTCCTCATTTCCTATTTGGATACCCCTGATTGCCTTCTCTTTTCTTATTGCTGTATCCAGGACTTCCAATACTATATTGAACCGGAGAGGTGAGAGTGGGCATCCTTGTCTTGTTCCAGTATTCAGGGGAAATGGTTCCAATTTTTGTCTGTTTAGGAGTATGCTGACTGTGGGTTTCTTGTAGATGGTTTTTACTGTTTTGAGGTATGTTCCACGTATGCCTAGATGTTCGAGGATTTTTATCAAAAAGCGGTGCTGAATTTTATCAAAAGCTTTTTCTCCATCTAATGATATAATCATGTGGTTTTTGTTTTGACGTCTCTTGATATATTTAATTACATTTATGGTCTTACGAATGTTGAACCAGCCTTGCATCCCAGAGATGAAGCCTACTTTGTCATAATGAAGGATTTTTGAGATGTGTTGTTGAATCTGGTTTGCTAGGATCTTGTTGAGAATTTTAGCACCTATGTTCACCAAAGATATTGACCTGTAGTTCTCTTTCTTTGTTGGGTCTTTACCTGGCTTGGGTACCAATGTTATGTTAGCTTCATAAAATGATTTAGAGAGAGTTCCATCTTTCTCAATCACCTGGAATACTTTCAGTAGGATTAGTATCACTTCCTCCTTAAATGTCTTATACAATTCTGCTGGAAAGTCACCTGGTCCAGGGCATTTTTTGGTGGGTAGTTTTCTTATTTCATAGTCAATTTCCTTGATTGTTATTGTGTATTTAGGGTCTCGATTTCCTCTTGTTTTAACCTAGGCAGGTTGTGTGATGTCAGAGAGTCCTCCATTTCCTTAAGGTTTTCATGTTTGTTTCCATACAAGTGTACATAGTATACTCTAATGATCTTTTGTATTTCTTCTGGGTCAGATGTGACTTCACTTTTGTGTTTCTGATTGTGTTTCTTTGGGCTTTTTCTTGGTCAGTCTAAGTAGGGAACCATCAATCTTGTTTATCCTTCAAAGAACCAGCTTTTTGCTTTGTTGATTTTTTGTATTATCTTTTTGTCTTCTATGTCCCGGATTTGGGCTTTTATTTTGGTGATCTGGATTCTTCTGCTGAAGTTAGGGTTTTGGTGGTCTTGCTTTTCCAGCTTCCTTAGGTGACTTCTTAGGTAGTTTATTTGTGATCCTTCTGTTTTCTTCATGTGCGTTTGTAGAGATATGATTTCCCCTCTTACTACAGCTTTCAAGGCATTCCAGAGATTTTGGAAAGATGTTTCTTCATTTTCACTTGTTTCCAGGTACCTTTCAATCTCTGTTTTGAATTCAACATTGACTGAAGAGTTGTTTAGCATCACACTGTTTAGTGTCCATGTCTTCGTGGGTTTTGAAGGAAACTTGTTGGTATTGATGTTTATTTTTATTCCACTGTGGTCCAAGACAGTGCATGGCAAAATTTCAATTCTTTGAAATTTGTTTGTGCTTGATTTGTGGCCAAGGATATGGTCGATCTTAGAGTACGTTCCATGTGGTGATAAGTAGAATGTATATTCGGTGGTCGTTGGGTGGAGTGTTCTGTAGGTATCAATTAAGTCCATTTGGTCAAGAGTCACATTGAGTTTTTGGATCTCGTTGCTGATTTTTTGTCCTGATGATCTGTCTAGGGTTGTGAGTGGGGTATTAAAGTCCCCAGTTATAATAGTGTTGGAGTCAATATCTTTTTTGAGTTTATCTAGAAGCTGCTTTATGAAAGCTGGCACTCCTATATTGGATGCATATATGTTTAGGATGGATATTTCTGGTTGATAAATTGAACCTTTTATCATTATGTAGTGGCCTTCTGTATCTTTTTTAATTTTTGATAGCTTAAATGGTATTTTGTCTGAGATTAAGATTGTGATTCCTCCATTCTTTTGTGTTCTGTTCTCCTGAAATTTTGCTTCCCATCCTCTTACTTCGAGTCTGTGAGTATCCTTTCTAGTGAGATTAGTCTCTTGGAGGCAATATATTGTTTTCCCATGATATTTTATCCATTTTGCCATTCTATGTCTTTTTAGTGGTGCATTTAGTCCATTCACATTGAGGTTAATTATTGAAATGTAAGAGTTGATCCCTATCATGAGGTTCTCATAGAGTTGTTGTTGTTCTTGCATGTTTTTTGTCTTTCTTTTAATTTGGGGGTTAGTTCATGTGTGTTTTTAATCTTTTTCCTGTACTCTTGTGAAGAATGTTGTTGTTCTTTGTTCCTTTTCTTCTGTGTTTAATACTTTCTTAAGTGTTTCTTGTAGATGTGGTCTGGTGGCAGTGTAACTTCTTAGAAAAACCTGGGAAAGATTTTAATTCTCCCTCACTGATGAAGCTTAGCTTGGCTGGGTAGGGTATTCTTTGTTGAAATAGTTTATCTTTTAGAACTTTGAAGATAGGGCTCCAATCTCTCCTAGCCTGAATGGTTTCTGTAGATAAATCTGCTGCTATTCTAATTGGTCTTCCCTGGTCAGTAATCTGACCTTTTTCTTGTTGCCTTTAGGATTTTTTTCTTTTATACCAACTTTGTTTAGGCAAATTATTATGTGTCTGGGAGTTGTTCTTCTCATTTGTTGTCTTGCAGAGGTTCTCTGAATCTCTTGTGTTTGAATTTTTGCATTACTAATGAGATGAGGGAAGTTTTCTTGAATAATTTCATGGAATGTTTGTTCCAGGGTGATCTCTGTCTCTCTTTCTGCCTCAGAAAGTTCAGTTACTCTTAGGTTCAGTCTCTTGAAGTAATTGCTCATCTCTTGAAGGTTTTGTTCTGTCTTTTTAAGTTTCTTTTCTTTGTTTTTCACAGTTTGGGTCAGTTCTATATTTTGGTCCTCAAGCACTGAGATTCTTCCTTCTGCTTGGCTAATTCTGTTCTCCATGCCTATCAGTTTGTTATTTATTTCATTCACAATAGTATTCTTTACTACTGTTATCTCAGTTATCAACTCCTTCCTATTTTCCTCCTGTCTATCCTCAATTATTTCTAATCTCTCTATTAATGTCTTGACATCCGTGTTTGTAGTTTGAGACCAGTCATTTTGAGGGCTCTTCATTGTTTGCACTCTGAAGTCTGTTTTCTGTTTCTGACCTCCCAGGAGTCTTGAGAGACCCATATTCTTCTTTTAGTTTTTCTTCATTTGTGTAGATTTTTCTCTTCCCCTTTCCCTCCCCTTCTTTAATTCTGTTTTTCAGGGAAGGTGGGGTTGCTTTTATTTCTTTTTGTTCAATCTCCTGCTCTTCCTTATGAAGATCCTCTGCCTTTGTTCACTTTTGATCCCAGACTGTGGGTTGGGGGCCACACTATTTGCAGCTTTGAGGTTTAATTGAGGGGGAAGCTGTGACTCAGAATCTATCTGCAGATCCCAGTATCCACCGACAGGTGTATGGGCACCCTGGAACCCACTTCCCACTGCCTTTCAATCTGTCCATGCAGTGGGGTTTAGGTTTGCTCCTTGGAACAAAAGGAGGTAAGAAAAAGGAAAATAATGGAAGAAGAGGGGGTCAAGAGGAAGTTGGAGAGAGAGAAGAGTAAGAGGGAAAACAGACATACATACCAACTAATGAATGAAAAGAGACACAAGGCCAGAAAAGAGTAAAAAACAGACAAACAAAGAAAATTTCCTAAAGCATACTGGTAATCACACAAAGACAGTCCAATAAAATCGTGCCTTTTGATGTGTTTTTCCCCAACACACTGGTAGTCTAAATAAAAAAGCAAACAAAAGTGAACAAAACAAACAGTCAAAGCAATAAAATAAAAAATCAAAATAAGAAACCAGGCTAACTCTGGGGTCTTTCCTGAGTGTCTAAAGTCTCTTCATCTCTGATCTCTAGCCCCTCCCCTTTGCTCTCATTGCAGGCAAACAGGGTTACTCATATCTTGGGTCAGTTCCCTTGGCTTGCTGCCTGACAGACCTGCCACACAAAACTGAGTGGGAGGGACTTCTCTCTCCTGTTTTGGTGAGGTTACCTTAGAAAACTAGCTGGAGGCTGCACATAGATGGGTGTGGCAATGTGAATCTCTGCCTGGAAAATGACTGCGTTGGCGGCTCTTCCTTTGCAGAACCTTTCTCATCTCTTGTTGGGGCCCTAGTTGATCAGCTATGATGGGTGACAATGGTGTGTGTCCAGCATCAGGCACTTGGAATCAGCAGCTGCAGCTTGGTGTGCCATGGGCGGCTTGGGATGGAGGAGGGAGCTGGGAATTCCCCTGGGCCAGAGCCAAGAGCTGCAACAACAGCAACTGTTCAGCACCTGGTAACCACCACAGCAGCAATCCCCTGCAGAGGCTGTACTGTGATGGAAGCAGTTTGCTGCATGGGACTGGCTATAGCAGCCACCCCCCATGTAGGCAGTGGCCATGGGGGCACGTGGAACTGCCCTCAGGAGCCATCCTTTGTGCAGATCTCTACAGTTTGACTTGTCCTGTAGCCATCTTGCTGAGTGTCTTGTAACACATCTTATATGCTGGCCTCATTACTGTCTCCTCTGGTGTGGGATGCAAAGTGGCATAGGGCAGATTGGGGGCCCCCTAGGAGATGGGCTTTGGTGGATTGCCTTTTTCACTGTGTATGTGTGTGTTTGTGTGTGTGTGTGTGTGTGTGCCCACCACCCCAACAACCCACAACCCCAGTCTCTGGTTCTCCCGCTCACTTGCCCTCCCCATGTTGCTCTCAAGGACGAGGTGAAATCCCTTTGCTGTTGAGGCAGATTCAGAGACAAACACTGGAATAAATTTCTTATACTGATGTGAACATACATAGTGATGACTATCAGGTCCATTCTTTTTCAGGTTCTGATTGACCATGAGGAGTTTAGACCTCCATAACAGAAGTTGGATGTAAATCCCAGAAGATTTTGTTTATATCTTACAGATTAAGTTTGGATTAAGTGCTGATTAAGCTTGTTGAAAGGGTGGTGCTTGACTGTGAGGATTGTACATACTGGTGTGTTCATGAAAGACCACCTTATTTCTGTCCCCTTAGGAGCTTAGCCACTTGAAAAGGAGCCACTCAGATTGCTCTTTTCTCAGTCTCATTCTCCTTGCCGTTTCTCCTATACCTAACAGATCTTCTCATAATAATTCTCATCTCAAATTCACAGCCTTTATTGTCTCATTGTCTTAAACTGAAAATAAACACAGCCGCTTAGCAAGGCTGTCTGTACAATATGCTCTCCACTACAAACCTCCCACAGAGCAGATGAACGTTTATATGTGAGAGTTCACTTTTCCACAGGGTGATATGTATAATATTATCTGAGGCTATCATTATTCCTGAACTTTTTCAATTTGATCACTTGTACTTTTTCCTCCATGTTTATTTATTTATTCTTATTTACTGAAATATAATCCAAACAATGAAATGCACAGACATGAAATGTTCAGTTTGATGATTTTTGACAACTGTCTATGCCATGTACTTTTATACCCATGAAAGGACTACCCCAACAAAATATAGAATATTGACATTCTTCCAGAAAGAATGGTGCTTCATTTTAATTGATTCAGCTATTATTTGTCCTTCCCCATCTCCCCTCCCTGCCCAGAGACAATCGCTTTCTGATTTCGCCATATGTAGTTTGGTTTGCCTATTTTTGTTTATTATATAAACATATTTATAAGTATGTCCTTTTTTGTGTTTGGGTTTGGTTACTCAACATAACATTTCGGATTCACCCATGTTGTGTGTATAAGAAGTTATGTTCCATTTTATTGCTTAGTAGTATTTAATTCTATGATTACGTAGCAATCTGTCAATCTGTCTCTGAATCAGTGAGCATTTCAATTGTTTACAGTTGAAACTAGGGCTATTATGAATCAAGTTGCTATAAATGTTCATACAAGATGTTCATATACAAAACATATGTTTTTATTTCCTGTATTTATCTAGGAGTTTAATTCCTGGGTCATATGGTATCTGCTTATTTATAAGAAAGTGCTGAACAATTTTTAAAAGTAATTGCATGATATTATACTTCCACCACCAAAGAGAGTTGATGAGATTTTCTGTTTTCTTTTTTTCATATTTTAGTCAAAAGTTGGTATTGTAACTGTCTTTGATTATAGTCATTCTAAAGTATGAAATTGTATTTTATTGTAGATTTAGTTTGCATTTCTTTAATTGTTAATGATGTTGCACTCTTGTTCAGGTTTTTATGTATTTATTGACCATTTCTGTGTTTCTTTTTTGAAGTATTCGTTTCAGGTTGTTGCCCATTTATAGTGTGTTATGTGTCTTTCTGTTGTTGATTTGTAGAAGTTCTTTATATATTCTGAATTCAAGTCATTTGTCAGATACATGTATTGCCAATAATTGCTTCCATTCTATGGCTTGCTGATTTATTTTCTCAACAGTGTCTTTTGATGAGCAAAAATTTTTAATTTTGGAGAAATCCAAATTATTTTTTTTTGTGGTATTTTGTAGTTTACCTAAAGAATGTTTGTTCAGCACAATGTCACAAATATTCTATTTGTGACAAATACAAATAAAGTATTTTCCTTTATTTTCTTCTAGAAAGTTTGTGGTTCTAGCTTTTATGTGTAGCTCTATGACCCACTAAAGATTAATTTTATGAGTGAAATAAGTTTCAAGCTTATTTTTTTATATAAATATCTCCTTGTTCTAGATTACATATTTGTTGAACAAACTATCCTGTCCCCACTGAACTGACTGGGTGCTTTGGTTGGAATCAACTGACAATTTAAATGGGTCTACCTAAGTTCTCTGTAGTCTTCCTTTGATGAATTTGTCTAATTTATGCTAATACCACACTGTTTTGATTACTATAGTTTTATAACTAGTTGTGATAGGGTAGTGAAAGTCTCTCAACTCTGTTATTTTTCAAGACTATACTGGATAACTTAGAATTTTTATTTTAATTGCATTGAAGTTAAATATTATTTTGAAAAGAATGAAAGTCTTAACAATATGGAGTCTTTTAATTTATGAAATAATACATCTTTTTACTGATATAGAACTTTTTATAGCATTGTTTCACAGTTTTCAATGTAGAAATCATAAACATTATTATAGAATTTATTTTGAGATGTTTAATGTTATTTGATTATATTAAAACTATTATTTTCTAAATTTCATTTGTAATTGTGTTGTCATTATGCAGGAATATAATTTTATTTAATACTTCTTTTATATACTGTTTATTGCTCAATTTTCTTAATTATTTCAGATGTTTTTATAATTAAATTACATAATGTTTTGCATGTACATAGTAATTTTATTTAAGAATAAAGATATTTTCACTTCTTTTCAATTTTTGCACTAAGACCTACAGTAAAGTAACTGTTCAATAAAATTAGAGCAGCCAATCTTATCATGTTCTCAACCTTAAAGAAAAATTTGTAGATTTATAAATTGTTTCACCATTAATCTTGATATCAATTATAACTTTTTCAGAGGTACATCTTTTAAGATTAAAGAAATTATTTTCTATTTTTAGTTGGTGGAGAGTTTTTAATCAATGAATGATCATTGAATTTAGTCAAATGCATTTTTTTCTGCATCATTTCTGAAAATAGCATTCTCTTTTATTTTTTTAGTGTAGTGATTTATGTTGATTGATTCTCAAATACTAAATCAAATAAGAATTTCTGAGCTAAATCTCATTGATCATGATATGTTTGCTTTTCATGAGTGCTAGATTTTTTTTTTTCACTTAATTAGGGATATTAATTTGCAATTCTTTTCCTTTTAATGGTATTAGAGTTATGTCTGGTTTATTAAATGAGTCAGGAACTATATCCTCAATGTCTGTTTTGTAAATTTGTGTAGTATTAATATAATATCTCACCTAAATATTTGCTAGAATTTATTGAATTAAGAAGATATTTAGGATTTTTTATTACAAATTTAGTTTCTTTGATGATATAGTGCTATTTAAGATTTTTATTTTATTTCATTTTAAATCTGGTTAGTTAAGTTTTATATTTGTTCATTTTATTTAAGTTGTCAAATTTATTAATATGATGTTATTTATAATCTCCTCTTATATATTTAATAACTATGGTACCCTGTGTGACATGCCCTCTTTCATTCTTGATATATTAATTTTTGTTTTCTCTCTTTATCAGTCATGCTAAAGGTTTGTCAACATGATTAATCTGATAAAAGAATCAATTTTTTGCTTTGTTGATTTTCTATATTGTTAGTACATTTTATTATAATGATTTTTATTCACATTATTTCCATTTCTATTGAGTTTTTAACTTTTCTTATTTCTAGGTTTGGTTGTTGTTGTGGTTGTTAGGAGTAGAATAAAAGATTAAACATAGTTGAAAGTCTTCAGAACATTAGTCTGGGCAATCATTTTTGGATATGACCCCAAAAGCACAGGCAACAAAAGCAAAATAGATAAATGTGATTACATCAAATTAAAAAAAAAATCTGCACAACAAGTTTAACAATCAACAGAGTGAAGAGACAACCTTCAAAATGGAAGAAAATATTTACAAACCATATATCTGATAAGGAGTTAATATTTCAGTGATTTTATACCTTTCTTCTTTTCTAATATATACAGTAAAACCTACACATTTTCTTTTAAGGGTGACTATAGTTATTTTCTATAAATTTTGATACATTGTATGTACTTTCATTTTTGTTCAGTTCAAAACATATTTTAATGTTTGTTGTGCTTTTTGATCCATAGATTATTTAGAAGTAATGTGATTAATTTTCAAGTACGTGGAAATTGTACAGATAATGTTACTGATTTCAAATGTAATTTTGTTGTCAACTGAAAACATTTCCTGTCAGTTTAACGCTATTTGAAAAATATGGAAACTTTTTCATGTCTAGCATAATTTTTTGTGGTCCTCCCCACACAGAAAAGAATGATCAGATTGGTATGCAGCATTGTCCAAATTCTCTATATTTTAACTTATATTTTGGTTCTACTTGTTTTATCAATGACAGAAAGAGTAACATTAAAATCTCTTAGTAAAATTGTTGATTTGTCAATCTTTTTAGCTTCATCAGTTTTTTTATTTAAAAAAAGGTGCTTAAATAATTAGGATTATTATATCTTCATCGTTATGGAATGCCCTCTTTATCTCTGGTAAAATTTTCTGTCTTGATTATTTGTTACTCTTAGTACATGCATAGTACGTATTTTTTACCCTATTTTTTTCTCACACTATCTGTGTCTTCATATCTAAAGTGTGTTTACTCTAGCTAGCATATAACTTTTTAATTCGGACTGTCAAACTCTGAATTTTAATTGGCGCTATGATGACCTTAATGTTTAATGTAGTTTTTGACACTGTTAAATCTCTCTATCATTTTGATATTTGTTTTATACTTTTCTCATCTGTTCTTTGTTTCTTTGTGACACCTTTCCTTTCATCTCTTTTAGTGAAACAAATTTACTTATTCCATTTTATTCCTTTTATAGGATAAACTTCTTAGTCATTTACATTTTTGTTGCTTTACATATTATTTGTACATATTCTACAAACAATAGCATATGTTACTATTTTTGCTTTAAAGGGTTAATATCTTTTGAAAGAAATTTGAGAGCAGAGATATAAGTATCTATATATGCATGCATATATGTGTGTGTGTTTCTATCTCTCTAACATGCATAGATATGAGTATCTATGTACAGACAGATTATAGACAAAAAGATAAAAGATAGATACATAAATACATACATTAACAGATAGACAGATACAAAGGTAGAGAGACTAAAAAGTATATTTTTAGTTTTATATTTACCCATATATTTACTGGTTCTCTTCATTACTTCCTGCAGACTCAAAGTTCTATCTGTAATTACTTCTTTTGGTCCTGAAGTCTTCTCTTGGCATTTATAGTTCTGATCTACTGGAGACAAATCTGTCAGCTATTGTATTTTGAATATGTTTTCATTTAGCCTTCATTTTTAAAGATATTTTCCCTGAATATAGAACTTTAGGTCAGAAATGTTTTAGCACTTCGGAGATGTCATTTATTTTTCTTCTGTTCTCTACTCTATCTGAAAAGAAGATGCAATCACTCAAATCTTAGTTTCCTGTATGTAATGTATCCTTTTTGTCTTATTGCCTTCTCTCAGATTTTTCTTTATCATTGGTTTTCTGCAGTTTGACTATGGTATGACGAAGGGTCTTTTTCTTTATTTGTTCCACTTCATTCACTTAACTTGTGGATTTCTTCCTTTCAGTAATTTTGAAATTTTTCAACCATTATCTCTTTAAATATTGATATTACTTTTTTCCCTTTCTGATATACCAAATGTACATATATTAAACCATTTAATATTGTCCCACTGCTTTCAACTGCTCTATTTTAATTGTTTTATTCTTTTCTTCTTTCAATGTATTAGTTCAGTTAATTTCTATTGACCTTTCTTTAAGTTCATTCATTCTTCTGCTGTTTTCAGTGTGCTCTAAGCACATGAGGGAAACTTTTTGTTTCCAGAATGTTTTTTCATTTATACCATTTTTCTTTAATTTTTAAAAATAGTTTCATTTCTTTTGTGACAATGCTGCTCACACACATGTTTTCTATCTTTCCAAAACCTCTTTTAAAGACTGTATCATTGTTATAAAATTTCTTTCTGATAATTCCAATATTTGAGTCAATTTTGAGTCTGCCTTTATTAACCATATTTTCCTTTAACCACAGGTTACACTTCCTTGCTTCTTCATTTGTAATTTTTTATTATATTATAAATTTGTGTGTGTGAAAAAAGAGCTGTGTATCTATCTATGATTTAATTAGTATTTTTTTCTAAAAAGAAAAAAGTCAAGTCTTTTTTTCTGTCAAGCCACTGATGTCAATATAAATAATAGCTGAGCTATGTTTAGGTTTCTGGCAGCTTTAGTTAGACCCAGTTTACCAATGCTTCAAACATTTTAAGAGAGGGTCTAGAACCATCCATTTACTAAGAATATGAGCAAAATGATGGGAGATCACTTGTTTGGGAGCCTAGTTGCAAACTTTTTGAATTGCTGGGAAATTCTGATTGCTTTCAAATCCTGAACTTGGCTTTTTGTGCCTAGGAGATTTTCTACAGTGCTTTCCTGCACCCAACTTTTGCTATGCTACGGCAAGGCTTTCCATAATGACTTGGAGTACCACCAAGGTATTTATCTTAGCTTTCCTGCTACAACCTCAATCTTCAGCATTTCACCCCTGTACTCTCACTGAAAGCACAAATCAAATTGATGCATAGAAAAAGACTTATTCTGGGCCTGGGGCTACTCAGGATTCAGTCTGTCACAGTAACCAATCACAGCTGTTTTTATATTGTCTCTCCTAGGGTGCTTCATCCCCCTGCTGCTACTTCTCCATGTACAAAATTAGTTGTGAATGGTCTCTTTTTCCAAGAAAGAAAATTAGCTTTCTGGAATTTAGTGCATTTGGGTGTCTTTGCATCCTCAACTTTTCACTGAGTTTTAATAATCTATAATTGTTGTAGCTTATCTGGCTTATAATACATTCTTTTGTGATTTTTTTCCATCCTACAGGAAACAGAAATCTAGTGTGTAGTTTTTATTTAAGAAATGCTAAACCAGTTTTCTTCTTCTCATCAGCTGACTTTAGTTATATTTATTTAGACAATTGAATGTGTCTATCTTATGGAGTATTTTACAAAACTATGAATGTATGTTATGACCCTAAATGTATACATACTACTTTCACCAAACACAGTCAATACAATCTATAAGGGTATAAATTTTTAAAAAAATCTTTGCCGTGGTATCTTTAAAAGTTAAAAAAAAAAAGAGGTTTTACCTGTGACTAGGTGACTGCTGTTTTAGTGCCACAGGCTAGGTTTTAACTAACAGTAGTCATAATTCTTTGAATCAATCCAACATTAAACTTGGATGGCATGACATGGTGTTTCCAAGGTACCCATCTCCAGAATGCTCTGGGGTCTCTCAAGAAGTCATTTCAAGTCATCTTTCCTTTCATAGTTCCTGTGAGATTAGAACTCAGAGGACATTATTATTCCCTATTTACTGCTGAGAAGCAAGGTAAAGCCACAAAAGTGCCACGTGTTTTTTGCCCAAATTATATAGTAGTCAGTCAGAATCAGCAGAAGGAAGAAATCACAGGAGGGCAACTAACTTATTCCTGTCCTGATCTTGGACAGTCAACACCTAATCTCTGCATGATAAAATTGTCTATCCAATTGCAAATGTCTCTGACAGTGATAAGCCACTATGATATTTAATAACCTTTAGATCAAGGATATTTGTTATGTTTGAATAAACTCTGATAATATTCTCATGGACTCGAGATCAAGCCTACAGAACAAACTTGAAATAAATTGCCAGACTCATATATTTTTAGATACATAAAAACAATAATGATATACCTAATTTCCCCTTTCTCTTATGCTCAAATCTCCCTACAATTAGAACTTATTAATGTTTATATGAAATACTCCTTATAAAAACCACAGATTTACCTTACTTTATAAGAGTGATATCTACTTCTAATTAAGCATTTTAATAAATGCTTTACATATGATGATAGAAAAAACAAAATCTGCCAAAATATTTAAAGAAGTTTATTCTAAGCCAACATAAGTGCTCAGAATAAACTTCTGATAGTGCAGGGCAACACTATCTCAAGAGGCCCTGAGAAAGTGAGCCAGAAGTGGTGGGGTTACAGTTTAGTTTTACACATTTCAGAGATACAGAAATTGCATATAAAATAATGAATTGATACATGGAAGGTATACATTTGCTTAGCCTAAAAGAATGTGTTGAGGCAGGGGCTTACAAGTCATAGTGGGTTCAGGAATTCTTTAATTGGCAATTAGTTGAAAGAGTTAAGCTTTGTCTAAAAACTTAGAGTCAGTAGAAAGCAATGTTTAAGTTAAGATAAAAGAACCTGCTATCTGTCATGTGATGGCATACCAGAGTCAGGTTAGAAAGTAAGATACAATGTACTGGGTCAGAAAAGACTTGTTTAGTCAGATTTTATGGTTTGTAAGCCATGTCTCCCAAGGACCCTTAGAAAGAAACTTGAGCAAGGAAAAAAAAAATCAGAGTTCAGTCCTCACATATATTATTTCATTTACTTTTTACAAAAATGACATAAAATATTATTTGATTTAATTTTTTTAAGAAATGCATAAGGTAGAAACAGATATAGAAGAGCTTGTCAACACAAGAGCAAATAAATGAATACAAGTTTGTATGATTACATTACTTCTGCTTTTTCTAAACCTTCTACAATCACTTTCTACTGTTTCTACAATAACTTATGAAAGCAAATATTGCAATAATTTTGTTTAAGACAAAACAATTTGTTGTAGGGTTCCTTTAAATCACAAATATCCCAAATGAACCTAGAACTTGATTTCATTATACATATTTTATTTATTTGTTCATTTGAGGTGAAACATATGCTGTGCAATCTGCAACTATACCTTAAATTATCATTTCTGGTTTAGTCATTTTAAGTAAGAGGTGCAAACTTGGAAACAGAGATTAGAGGTTTGTCCCCAAAGGGACTAAAGAAAAGTAAGTAGTTGTCATATTTCCAAATTGGGAGATTTCACACAAAATAATAAATTTCAAGCTTGAAGAAATAAGAGGAATGGACACCACTTGACTTGCATTCTCACACAGCACATAGCAACAAAAGCCTTCAAGAAGGACATAAATTCACCAGTACTCCATAGACCTCAATGTTTTCTATTGCTTTCTTCTTTTTCATTAATTGTTTTGATCTTGAATGCATTGAATTTACAATGTTTCTTTTAACATAAGTATATTTTGCTTTAACCAAAGAGCCAAAGTGCTAACAATGAGCTGACAATTAAAGTAGAGCCTTCATTGAAAAAGTGGGAACAACCCTCAATTTTAAAGAATATTACCAATAAGTATCTACTGAAGAACTGCACACTTAGATATTTAAAATAAAATTAAAAAGTTAAAAAGTCCACATTGTGTGTATTTTGATATTGAGTATAATTTTCAGTTTGGATTTATAAGCAAATACACTTAGGAAGAACCTATCAAATCTTTACATAGTTACTAGGGGCACTCCTTTAATGAGTTATTACTGGAGTACAGAAACAAGACCAAGGAGTGGTGACATGGGTAGTGATGTAGCAGAAAACCACACAAAGAAAAACCTTACATATTAAGTATTATTTTTATCTTATCCTTCAGATGATGAGGCACCATTTATAGCTGTAACTAGGGAATTGACCTGATAAAATTATGTTGCAAAATTAATTCTATTACAAGATATTAAAAAAAATTACACAGAAGATAAACAAAAGGGGGAAATAACCTGAAGACTATTATAAACAATGAAGTTCTTACCAAGGCTTTATAGACAAAAGGAAGGTTCATACTCTAGACAACATTAGGAGCTATAGTCAACTAGACATTGTGATGCAACTGAAGGAAGGGCTGAGGAAGAGGGAGACATTGAGACATTGTGGAGCATCCCAATCTGAATGGAAAGTATTGACATTTTAAATGGGAAAATGAATTTAGGTGGGAGATGAAGTTGAAATGCTTTTTATAAATCTGAGAAACTAAGAAATCATTTTAAAATTAAGTAATTAAATATGTTTTAATATAAAATAAAAAATATATTTTCTTTTTAAAATTTTTTTATTTCAAAGTGGGGGTACAATTCACAGTTATACAAATGGTCATTGTACAGATAAATTTTGAGTCTCACTTTGGACTCCACTTCACCTGGTTTGAGATCAGGTACCCTTACTGATGAAGTGTGCCCACTGCTCTCTCTCCTGGCAGTTTCACACTACTACCAATCCTTTCTTGTAGTATTATAATTGTTCAGGGTTCACTTATGAGTGAGGATATGTGGTACTCAGTTCTTCGTTTCTGTGATAGATCACTGAGTATTATACACTCTAAATCCATTCAAGTTGCTGTGAAGTTCATAATTTTGTCCTTTTTTATGGCTGTATAATATTCCATTGTGTATATGAACTACATTTTAAAAATCCAGTTCACCTTTAATGGGCAGCACATTTGACTCTATGTTTTGATTGTGAACACGCTGAAATAAACATGTGTGTACAGGTATCTTTTTCAAAGAGTCATTTGAGTTCCTCTGAGTATATTCCCAGAAGGGGGATTGCTGGGTCATATGGAAGGTTGATTTTTAGATCTTTTAGGAATCACCACACTGTTTTCTACAGAGATGATACTAGTTTACACTCTCACCAACAGTGTAGAAGTATTCCCTTTTCCCTTCATCCTTTTCAGCAGCTGTTGTTTTTTGAGTTATTGATGATGGCCATCCAGATTGGAGTTGGATGGTATCTCAGTGTGGCTTTCATTTGCATTTATTTGATGATTAGTGAGGCTGAGCATTTTTAATATATCTGTTGGCTGCTCATATGTCTTCTTTTGAGAAGTGTCTATTCATATCTTTTGCCCACTTTTAATAGGGTTGTTTGTTTTTCTCTTTTCAGCAAGTTTGAATTCCTTGCAGTTCCTAGAAATTAGGTCTTTGTCAGATATACAATTGGCAAATATTTTTTCCCGTTCTTTGGGTTGTCTCCCCATTCTCTTGAGGGTTTCTTTTGCTTTGCAGAAGCTTTTCAGTTTGATGAAGTTCCACTTGTCTATCTTATCTCTTATGGAGTGGGCATTTGGGTTTTTTACCAGAAATTGGTTGCCAGTTCCAATTTCCATAAGGGCGTCTTCTGCATTTTCTAAGGTTCTTATAGTTTGAGGTTTTACGTTTAGGTCTTTGATTCATTTAGAGTTGATTTTTGTGTATGGTGATAGGTAGAGGTCTTATTTTAATCGTCTGTATGTGGTCAACCAGTTTCGCAGCACCACTTACTGAATAAGTTCTCTTCTCCCCAGTGGCTGTTCGTGGAGGCTTTGTTGAAGATGAGATGGTTGAGAAATTGAGGTTTTGCTTCCAGAATCTCTACCCTGTTCCACTTGTCTATATGCCAATTTTTGTTCTGATAAAAGACTGTTTTGATTATTGTAGCCTTACCCAGAGTATAAAGTCTGAAAGTATGATAGCTCCTGCTTTGTTTCTTTTGCTGAGTATTGTTTTAGCTATTTGTGGTTGTTTATGTTTCCATATAAATTTCTGTATAGTAGTTTCTAGGTCAGATAAGAATGCTGCTGGTAATTTAATAGGTACTGCATTAAATCTGCCTTGGATAGGTTAGCATCTTAACAATTTTGATTCTTCCAGTCCATGAGCATGGAATATTTTTCCATTTGTTTGTGTCATCTTTAATTTCTTTGTGAAATATTTTGTAGTTTTCATTGTAAAGGTATTTGACTTTTCTGGTTAGGAAGATGGAGAGGTATTTCATATTTTTTGTGTGGCTATTGTGAATGAGATTGTGCTTTTTATTTGGTTCTCTGCCTGTTTGTTGTTGGTGTATAAGAATGTGGTTGTCTTTTACACATTGATGTTGTACCCTGAGACTTTTCTAAAGCTTGCCTGAATTGTGCTTTTTATTTGGTTCTCTGCCTGTTTGTAGTTGGTGTATAAAAATGTGACTATCTTTTGCACATTTATTTTGTATCCTGATACATTGCCGAAGTCCTTCATCAGTGCAAGGAGGATTTGACAGATTCCCTTGCGCTTTCAAGGTATAGTATCATATCATCAATAAAGAGGTATAACTTAACGTCCTCTTTTCCTATTTGGATACCCAGTAACCAACAGATGCTGGAGAGACTGCAGGGAAAAGGGGATATGCAGGGAAAAGATGCTTCTACATTGTTGGTAGGAGTGTAAACTAGTACAACCTCTGTGAAAACAGTGTGGCAATTCCTAAAAAATCTAAAAATCAAGCTTATGTACAACCCAACGATCCTCTTTCTGGGAATATACTCGAAGGAAGTCAAATCATTCCATAAAAAGATACCTGCACACGTATGTTTATCGCAGCATTATTCACAATAGCAAATACATGGAACCAACCATGCTGCCCACCAAAAGTGGACTTGATTAAAAAAATGTGGTACATATACATGGTGGAATATTACACAACCATAAAGAAGGACAAAATTATGGACTTTGCAGCAACTTGGATGGATTTAGCATCTATGGTACTCAGTGACCTCTCAGAGAAACAAAGAACTGAATACCACCTATTCTCACAGGAGTGGACCCTGAACATTTATCATATACTATAAGAAAGGGATTGGCAATAGTGGGAAACTGCCAGGGGCACGGGGCACATAATATTATTAAGAATACCTTATCTCAACCCAGGTGAAGTGTGGACCAAAGGGAGACCCAAACTTTACCTGTATGATCACTTACCTACCTAATCCTGAATTGTACCCCACATCTTTAAAGTAAATTTTTTTAAAAAATGTTATAAATGGGTTGCCATTCTCTTCTGGCCTGAAAAGTTTCTGCTGAGAGGTCTGTTACTTTGTTGGATCTCCGTTGGTAAGTATTCTGTCCCTTCTCTCTAGCTGTTTTTAAGATTTTTTTTTTCTTCTTGTGCTGACCTTAGATAAGTCTAATGACTATGTGCCTTGGGGATGATCATCTCATATAGCAGCTCGCAGGAGTTCTTTGTATCTGTGTGTCAACCTTTCTAGCAAATAGGGGGAAGTTTTCATGGATTATGTCTGCAACTACTTTCTCCAAAGTGCTTTTATTTTTTCTTCTCTCTCAGGCTTTTTGATCAGATGATAATTTGGTCTCTACATAATTCCACACCTCTTGAAGGCTTGGTTCATTTTAAAAGCCTTTCTCCTTTATTTTTGTCTGGGTTGCTTCTAAAGATTGGTCTTCCAGCTCTGAAATTCTTTCTTCTGCTTGGTCCAGTCTGTTTTTAAGTCCTGTGGTTGTGTTTTGAAATTCCTGTTAGAGTTCTTCAATCCCATTAGTTCAGTGTGGTTCTTGTTAGAATGACCATGTCAACTTTCAGTCTTGAACTGTTTTCATGGCCTCTCTGATTTGAAAGCCTATTTTCTCTTGTATTGATGAATTTCTTGGACATCCATATTCCAAATTCCATGTCTGTCATTGTGGAGAGTTAGTACTATATATGATACCTTGCTTGGGAGTTGATGCCATCATGTGGGCGTAGCAGAATATTCTGGGTTTTGTTGTTAACAGAGTTCTTGTGCTGATTTCTTATCTGAGGATGCTGATGCTATGCTTGCATGTTCTCTCTCTCTCTCTCTCTCATTGGAATGAAACTTTTTTATGTTTTTCTACTATTTTGTCCTTTATGGGTGTGCCTGTGGTATAAGTTGTGTGTGATCGCTTGACTTCATTTCTCGGTACTTTCGAAGGGCTGATGCTCTAGGCGGGTTCCCTCGTTACATCTAGCGTCATGCTGTGTCTGTTTGGGGGCTACTAGTTGTACAGGTGGTTTTTTGTTAGGTGGTGGTGTTCAGGCTGTGGGCCTGTAATGGAGCTTAAAAGTAAGGTCCATTCGCAGCGGCTGCTCTATACGTGGACTTTCCAAGGACCACCAGGCCTCAGCCAAATTCATTAAACGGGTGCAGTGCCCCCTTTGTTCCTCTGGGACCTAGAACAGGCGGATTCGCTCTGGGGTGAAGCAGCCCGATGGGAAGGGCATAGGGTGCCCAACAGCTTGCTGCTCCTGCTTATGTCAGCTACGGAGTCTGTCTTGTGGGGACTGCACGCAGACGCCATGGGGTTCTGCCTGCTCAGTGGTTTTTGCGGCCATGCTGCTTGAGGGCAACGGGTCTCTGCCGCCACGTTCATCTGAGTGTGGGGTCCTCACTCGCTCGACAGGCCTGGCGCAGGCGATCCACGTCTGGAGTGGTGAGTACCCTACGTGGGACGAGTGCAGGGTTCCCTGAACACTTTCTGCTCCCGCTTATTTGAGCTGCAGAGCCTGTGTTGCGGGGAGAGGAAGGAGTATGCACTCAAGCGCTGTGGAGGGCCTGCTCAGTGGCACTGGCAGCCGGCCTCCCCGAGGGACGGGTCAGCGGGACCCTGCTGTGCCAGCATTCAGGCAGGTGCACGTGTCCCCGCGTGCTCCGAGAGCTGGTAGCAGGCAGCTCGCGTCTGCGGAAGCAGCGGAGATGGGGGAGGTGATGGGCGCCTTGACTCCCCACGGCTCTTACTTATCTCAGAGGTGAGGTTTGCGCTTAGGATGTATGCTTCTGCTCTTTTCGGCTGATCTCTCCCTGTCCCAAAGGTAACAGCAGCAGAGGCAGCAGCAGTCGCGACGAATCAGCCCTTCGCGGAGGAACACTGAGGTGGCGGCTGCTGGTGCCGATCTTCTTGGGGGTCATTGGCCTTTGGGTTTTATGTGGCGTTGGGCATTGTCCCTGCTTGGGAGATTGTTGCTTACCAGGGGTTCCTGAGGCTCGCAGAGACCCTCTCGACTTGAATCACCGGGGTCTGTGGTAGTGGTGTGGGTTTCTGGGGATTTTCCCCTCATTCACTCACACCTTCACAACGTTGGGAGACTCCCACGTCTCCGCCCTGGGTCTGTATTGGCAGGCTGTCTGATTTCACTCCTCTGGTTCTCATGGGACCCATCACCTCTCTGTTGAATCCCAGGGATCTGACCTCCTCATCAGACTTGGAATGAGGAGACTCACTCTATTTGGTTCCTCTCCATGAAGTAGATCTCAGCAGCTTCTAGTTGGCCATCTTGAACTCCTTCCTCTCGAATTTTTTTTCTTTAATAAACGTCTTTATTTTTATCCTTATGATGGTTATAATCAGCTAGTTTTCATTTGTTTGTTTGTTTTTGAGTCGCGGTCTCACG
>CAUYQG010187426.1:0-11572 GCA_963574415.1 Tarsius wallacei
AAAATTAATTTTTTTTTTTTTTTGAGTTGGAGTCTCACTCTGTTGCCCAGACTGGAGTGCAGTGGCCGCTTCCGGCCACCGCAGCCTCGACCTGCTGGGCTCCTGCGATCCTTCCGCCTCAGCCTTCCAAGTAGCTGGAACTACAGGCGTGCGCTACCACGCCCGGCTAATTTTTTGATTTATTGTAGAGATGAGGTCTCGCTTGCCCAGGCGGGTCTCGAACCCACGGGATCAGGCAATCCACTCACCTCAGCCTCCCAAGGCGCGGGATTACAGGCTGAGCCACCGAGCCCGGCTAAAATTAATTTTTTAAATGTCTGAAAACTTCCTAAGACCTGCCTATGGGAAATTTATCTATCTGTGTTTAACCTGTGCTAGCTGCCCTACCTCAAGTAAGAGGCTGAATTCTATATGGCCAAGTTACAGTTACATAAGGTGGTGGTAGTGACTGCTATAGGTAAGTAGTGTTGGCTGACTGACTGAGAATTTTTCTTGAGTTGAGAAGATGGAAAGGAAAAGACAGGAATAAGCATGCGTTGAGCTTCCGCCATATGAAGATCTCCACGAGGAATGTTGTTTACAGGATGTCACTTCAGCCTCTTACGCTGCCTGGTACATGTGAGGCCAAGAAGCATAATGAGGCAGGAAGGCTCAAGACAATGGAACACCCCTACTCAGTACCAGGCACTGGGTCACAGGCTGAAAATTCAGCTTTATACATGAGCCTTCCGAAGTGGATGACACTACCATCCTCTAGCATTTGAGAAAATAAAATTCAGACAGGCCAGTTAATTAACTTATCTCACACTGGGATTTTAGCTGCTCCAAGACCATGTTTTGCCTCAGACAGCAGAGAAGTGGAGATGAATGTTTCTGAGCTCTGCCTTGTCCTCATCTTCCTGATCCTCCCCCACCACTCCCACACACAGAACACTGACTTTTAATTAATTAAATTTTCCCCAAAGGCCCACTGCTATTTAAAAGCAATTACTAGCCGGGCTCGGTGGCTCAGCCTGTAATCCCGCGCTTTTGGGAGGCTGAGGTGAGTGGATTGCCCGAGCCCGCGGGTTCGAGACCCGCCTGGGCAAGCAAGACCTCATCTCTACAATAAAATCAAAAAATTAGCCGGGTGTGGTAGCGCGCTCCTGTAGTTCCAGCTACTTGGAAGGCTGAGGCGGAAGGATCGCCGGAGCCCAGCAGGTCGAGGCTGCGGTGGCCGGGAGCGGCCACTGCACTCCAGTCTGGGCGACGGAGTGAGACTCCAACTCAAAAATATAAAAAATAAAAATAAAAAATAAAAACAATTACTCTTCTCTCACAACTCTGTCCCTTGTTTTCTCTTCCAGCTTCTCTCCATTTACAGTTCTCATTAGGGAAACAGCTGCTTCGTTAGTACTTCCGACTAACTGTCTTCCCTTTCCTTTTTCTACTAAAAGAAAATGCTGTCATTTCCCATTTGGGGTCAAGGAATCAGTTCGGGGAATTCCACTGTTTGTTTTTCTTGAGTTGCTAGCTATATCTAGTCTGACTCCTCTCTTCTCCTGGAGCATTTAATTCTGCCACTATAGGGTTAGTTGCCATACTCAGAGAGCTGTGTAGGTGGCAGGGAACGGGGTGCACAGGAAACCACCCCTGCCTCCAGCAGCCCTTGTATTTGTCTTCTTTTGGCTGCCCAACAACCACTGGGCGGGAAATCTCTCAGCAGGAGATGCAGCTGTTCCTACCTTGCCAAGTCTTGTTCAGATTCTAAGTAGATGCTGAACAGCCATACCTAGAGGGCATGGAGTCCCATAGGATGGAGGAGTTGGTTGGGTTAATGATGGACTTATAAAAAATTATTCTATTTATTACTAGTTAACTCAAATAATTAACTATTTCTAGTAAGAATTAAGAGTGGATGTTGAAAGACTAGGCCCAGAACTAGTGAGCCATTGTCCTTTGTGGGGCAGGGTAGCTAATGCAGCTTAGGCATAGACAGATAAATTTCTTATAGGTGGAGGTTTTAGCAAGCATCCAGACAGACATCCTGTTGGCAGGCTGAATGACCCTGAAGGCTGGATTGTGAATTCAATATGAACTCCAAGTCCACTCCACTCCCTCAGCTCTCCAAAGGAACACTGCATCAAGATGATTCTAGACCCAGAATCAAAAGGCGATAAAAATGATAATGAGACCATCCATCAAGGAAAGAGAGATGTCGATCTCTCTGGAATGATGGTTAGGTGGGCTCTACCCTCTTTAGTATATCAACCATTGTGAAGGTATATCAGGTTTATTGTAAAAAGCAAAAAGTAGAGTTTCTTTCATGCATGTCAGTTCTGGAATGTCTCTCCATCTTTCCCTTCTCCTTTTTCTAATAAACTTTGTTTTAAAACTTTGCTGACCACTCTAAAATTCACTTTAGGATCGAGTCAAAGAATTCATGAGTTTTGGACCATACCCCACCCAGTGTCACTTTGCAGCCTCAGGGATGCAGCTGGAGGGTATTATCTATGCACAGATTAACACAGAAACAGGAAACCAAATACCGGATGTCCTCACCTTTAAGCAGGAGCTAAACACTGGGTACACAGGGACATCAAG
Organism: Tarsius wallacei; assembly: GCA_963574415.1. NCBI lineage: Eukaryota > Metazoa > Chordata > Mammalia > Primates > Tarsiidae > Tarsius > Tarsius wallacei. The sequence continues at coordinate 2,584 of CAUYQG010187426.1, forward strand.
ATGAGAACAACAGACACTGGAGACTCCTAAAGGGGGGATGCAAGAAAGTAGGGTGAGGTTGAAAAACTCCATTGGATTTCATGCTCACTATTTGAGTGACAGATTCAATAGAAGCCCAAACCTTACCATCATGCAGTGTACTTATGTAACATACCTTGCATGTGTGCCCCCTGAATTTAAAACTTAAAAAATAATTGAACTTTTAAAGTATAGGACATCATATCAGCATTTTTCATCTTAATTTCTTCAAATTTGCAAGGAAAAAATTTTATGGATGTACATTTGCATGTGTCCTCAAGGCTGGGCACAGGATGTGTTGTGTACTAGCAGAGACAGAATAAGGAAGCAGCCAGATTCATCCTGCTCTTACCAGTCTTTCAGTATGTTTCATGGATTTCAGAAGTGTAGTTGGAAGAAAACTGGAAACCAGGAACTCTGGATCTTATAGGGATTGTGGCACCAACTCCTCTCTTGGGATGTTTCTCAATTTTGTTGTAAATTGGAATTCCATCTCCCTGTTCATACTAAAGAATCCTTTCGGTAGCCTGTGAGAAATAGCTTAGTACATTTCTTTAAATATAAAAAGGAGGGAAGGAGGAAGAGCGTGAGAGAGAGAAAGAGAAAGAGAGAGAGGAGTCAGGCAGCTCTCAGATATCTAGGCCATACAGAAAACACAGATCCTAACTTCAAGTTGTGTGAAGTTCCTGATGCTCTCTGATCTCTGGAAATTCCCTCATTCCTACATTTTCCTGAATTCTGAACACTTGTTTCTTTTTAATTATTTAGTTCCCTGTTCAAGCACCAAACATTACTTTGAGGGAAACAAACTGTCTCTCTAAAGTGTTTTGCCAGAATGAGATAAAAACCTGGAATCACTCCCACCAGCACATAAGCACAAGTGTCTACAGTGTTTCAAAAATACTCCCTTGAAAGACTAAATAGGGGGCTCACGTCTATAATCCCAGTACTTTGGGAGGACGAGGTGAGAGGATTGCCTGAGCCCACGGGTTCAAGACCAGACTGGGCAACCTGGTGAGACCTCATCTCTACCATAAAAATCAAAAAATTAGCTGGATGAGGTGGCACATGCCTGTAATTCCAGCTACTTGGAAGGCTAAGGTGGAAGGATCGCCTGAGTCCAACAGATCGAAACTACGGTGGCCGGGAGTGTGCCACTCCCCTCTAGCCTGGGCAAGAGAGTGGGACTCCAACTCAAAAAAAAGAGAGAAAAGAAAAACTAAATACCCAGAAGAAGAAACTAAAAAGCAGGAAATAACCACATATACTAAGGACATTAAAAGGTTATGTTGCTTAACTTTATACAAATATATTGAAAACATAAAGAAGGACAAACATGGCCTTTGCAGCAACTTGGATGGATTTAGAGTCTATCATACTCAGTGATCTATCACAGAAACAAAGACCAGAGTACCACATGTTTTCACTCATAAGCGGACCTTGAACAATTATTATAGTACTATAAGAAGGGTTTGGCAATAGTAGGAAACTGTCAGGGGAGGGGATTGGGATTGGCAGTTGAAGGAAACTGTTAGGGGAGGGAGAAACATACCTCATCAACAAGGGTACCTGCATAATCAGTGTTTGTATACCTAACCCTGAATTGTACCCCACATCTTTACAATAAAAAAGAATAATAAAAAAATAAATTCTAGATGAAATAAATAATTTTTGAGAAAGATATAATTTAATAACAGTGATTTCAGAAGATAAAAGAATGTATAAACAAATACATTACCTTATTAAAAATAAGCAAATTCAATTGTCAAAGTGTTATTCCTTAGAAAGTAACTGAAACAGTTTGACAAATTAATTATAACCTATGCTTAGAGAACAAGTAATTCTACCTTCACCACAATAATGTAACTGCATTAGACATACTAGTTAACAAAATTAGACCAGAGAAAGAAACGAGGTATAAAAATTTCAAAGAAGTAGTGTTAGGTCAAAATCCCAACAGGGTCTCCAAAATGTTAAGTCAGATCACACAGGAATGTGTGATCTGGTACTGCAAGAAAGATACAAAGAACTGGGCAGATGTTAGATCAGAAAATATACTTTATTTAGAAAGTAAATTGGGGAGAAAAAGAGGAGATTCACCTCCTCAAGGTAGGAGAGGGGGCCAAAGCTTAGGAAAGCAATGGTGGCCATAGCTCAAAGAGCCACGTGGCCACACCAGAGTTTAGCAAAGCAATGACAAGTGACTGCTTGAGGTTGAATGCTTTTAAATTTCCCTTTAATGAGGGCAGTTGTTAAGGAGACTGGATGGTGGTCTGTTTCAGGTCAATACAAAGGGAAAGGTAAGCACAGGTACTGATGTCAGGTGATGGACAGCAGGCAGATGGGTGAGTTAGTCACGTGACTGCAACCCCATGGTGATGGGGTCTGTGTCATGAAGGTCATTATGGCTGATTAGGTTAACTTTTTACAAAACAAGCTGGGAAGGGGGTTGGAAAAAATTATTAATAGCTACCTCTGCAATCCTGTTCTGTCTTTGATTAGAGAGCAAGCTATGTAATGTTAAGAGAATATGACGGAACTAGATAGTGTCAAAAGGGCTGGTCTTTGGCTATATTTTCATCTTATGTCCTTTCAAGAAGTTTATATTATCATTATTTATAGGTGATTTAATTAGTTGCTGAAAAACCCAAAAGAATTCATAGGAAAATTATTACAAATGGTAAGAGGGTTCAGAAAAGGAGTTGGATATACACTTAATGAAGTAAACAAATAGACTTGCTATATTATACTAATAACCAGAAAGATATTTTGGCATGAGAAAAAATAAAATGCTTATGTACAAACACAACAGAAAATGTGCAAAAGATATGTGATAAAAAATATAAAATGGTACTGAAAAACACAAAATAATTTCTGAACACACAAAAACACATAGCATGTTCTCCAATAGGAAAATTAAATTATACAAAAGTGTATTCTCTTGGAGTTAATCTATAAATTAAATGTGATCCTGATAAAAAAAAATACCAGCGGAATTTTTAAAAATCCAGACAAGCAGGTACTTTATATGGAAAAATGAGGCAAGAACATCCAAAAACATTCCGAAAGATAAGCATAATCAGGGAGACAAGCCCTACCAAACAGTAAAATATATCATAAGCTGGGCTCGGTGGCTCAGCCTGTAATCCTGCACCTTGGGAGGCTGAGATGAGTGGATTGCCTGAGCCCGCGGGTTTGAGACCCGCCTGGGCAGGCGAAACCTCATCTCTACAATAAATCAAAAAAATTAGCCGGGCGTGGGAGCGCACGCCTGTAGTTCCGGCTACTCGGAAAGCTGAGGTGGAAGGATCGCCGGAGCCCAGCAAGTCGAGGCTGCGGTGGCCGGAAGCGGCCACTGCACTCCAGTCTGGGCAACGGAGTGAGACTCCATCTCAAAAAAATAAATACATAAATAAAATAATTTATATTTAAAAAAATATATATATATCATAAAACTCCAGTTATTAAAGCATATGGTATCAGCACATGAATTGACATAGAAAGTCCCAAAAACAACACAATTCTAGCCAACAGAAAAAAAAAGTTGGGTTCACGCATACCTCATACCAAAATAAATTCCACAAAGACCAAGGTTTATGTTGTTGTTGCTGTTATTATTATTATTATTATTTGATTTGAGGTCTCATTCTGTCACTCCAGGCTAGTAGAGTGCTGTGGCATGCTCATGGCTTACAGTAGCCTCTACTTCTTGGGTTCAGAGGATCCTTTCTTTTCAAGCTTCTGAGTAGGTGGGACTATAGGCACATACCACCATGACTGACTAATTGAAGGTTTAAATACATCTGAAGGGCTGGACTTGGTGGCTCACTCCTATAATCCCAGCACTCTGGGAGGCTGAGGTGAGAGGATTGCTTGAGCTCACAGGTTCGAGATCAGCCTGAGCAACTTGGCAAGACCTCATGACTAAAATAAATAAAAAATTAGCCGAGTGTGGTGGCTCACGCCTGTAGTTTCAACTTCTTTGAAAGTGGAGATGGAAGGATTGCCTAAGACCAGCAGGTTGAGGCTGCGGTGGCCGTGAGCGTGCCACTGCACTCCAGCCTGGGCAACAGAGTGAGACTGTAGCTCAAAAATAAATAAATAAATGCATCTGAAAATTTTCGTTGGGAATGCATAGTGGTGATGATTGAAAAACATCCTGACTATACTTAATGTCACTTAACGGTGCACTTAAAAATTGTTCAAATGGTAAATTTTATAATGTGTGTATTTTACCACACTAAAAAAAATACCATATACAAAAAAAAAAATCACTAATCATAATTCAATGGGCAGCACAATTGGTTCCATGATTTTGCTATTTTTAATATTTAATTCTTAAATATCAAAAAAAAGGGAAATGTTTGAATAGTCAAGAGCAGGAAAGCCTTATGTATGACAAAACCAAACACACACAGACACACACATCCTCAAAACCAGAACAAATTGATAGATTTGACAACATAAACATTTTTTCATGACAAAAATGACTACACAGAGCTAGAAAAAAAAATCACAAATTAAGAAAAATATTCAACTCATATAAGAAAAGGGAAAAATGGAAAGTATTTATTTGTTTTTAATTTTAAAGATGTGGGGCAAAATTCAGGGTAAGGTATACGAATGGTCATTTTATAGGTACAGTATGGGCCTCACTTTGGTCCCCACTTCATCTGATTTGAGATCAGGTATTGACGTGTGCCTCCTCCTCCCCTGGCAGTTTCTCACAACTGCCAATCCCTTTCTTATAGTATTATGATAGTTGTTCAGGGTCCACTTATGAGTGAGAACATCTGGTACTCTGTTCTTTGTTTCTGTGATAGATCACTGAGTATTATAGATTTTAAATCCATCCAAGTTGCTGTGAAGTTTATACTTTTGTCTTTTTTTAATTTTAATTTTAATTTTTTTGAGTTGGAGTCCCACTCTGTCGCCCAGACTGGAGTGCAGTGGCACACTCCCGTCCACCACAGCCTCGACCTGCTGGGCTCTGGCGATCCTTCTGCCTCAGCCTTCCGAGTAGCTGGAACTACAGGCGCACGCTACCACGCCCAGCTAATTTTTGATTTATTGTAAAGATGAGGTCTCGCCAAGTTGCCCGGGCAGGTCTTGAACCCAGGAGCTCAGGCAAACCACTCACCTCGCCCTCCCAAAGCGCTGGGATTACAGGCTGAGCCACTGAGCCCAGCCTTGTCTTTTTTTTTAACATCATCATTTATTTACTGCTAACATGAATTCAAAGCAAGTATATGGCTTTTTAAAAATACTAGAACAAATCAGGAAATCATGACATAATTGCCATCATCAAATGTTAATCTTCAGAGAACATCTCCATTAGGTTGGCTTAAGGACACTTAGATACTACCAGTTTTTGAGGTGTTCCATATTTAAGTAGTGTAGGCACTGCAGTTACTTTCAAGTTTTTTCTGAAGCCATTATTTGGGTCTTTCCAATAAAGTTTTTCTCCTACTTGGCAGCAGATGAACACACGTCCTTCACTAATATGCTTCAGCCCCACTCCTACAACTGGTTCAGCTGGCACGCAGTCTGGACACCAGTTTTTTCCTTTGGTGTTCTTTGAACCAGTAAAATAGGTGAAAATGGTCTTGACATTGTGCTGCTCCACAGCCTGCTTGAACTCCTCAAAGCCAGATGTGCTCACCTCCTCGTAGCGGGCTATCAGGAGAGTATGCTATTTTGTCCTTCTTTATGACTGCGTAATATTCCATTGTGTATATGTACCACATTATTTTTATCTAGTCTACTTTTGATGGGCAGCATGGCTGGTTCCATATTTTTGCTATTGTGAATAGTGCTGCAGTAAACATGCGTGCACAGGTATCTTTTTTGTTGAATTATCTGAGTTCCTCCGGTGATGTTCTCAGAACTGAAAAGCTTCTGCAAAGCAAAAAGAAACCATCAAGAGAGTGGGGAGACAGCCCACAGAATGGGAAAAAATATTTGCTAGCTGTGTATCTGACAAAGGCCTAACATCTAGAATCTACAAGGAACTCAAACATGCTGAAAAGAAAAAAACAAACAGTCCCATTGCAAAGTGGGCCAAAGATATGAATAGACCCTTCTCCAAAGAAGACATAGGAGCAGCCAACAGATACATAAAAAACAAGCTCAGCCTCACTAATCACCAAAGAAATGCAAAATAAAAGCACACAGAGATACCACCTAACTTCAGGCAGGATGGCCATCATCAATAACTCAAAAACAACATATGCTGGAGAGGATGCGGGGAAAAGGGAACACTTCTACACTGTTGGTGGGAGTGTAAACTAGTACAACCTCTGTGGAAAACAGTGTGGTGATTCCTAAAAGATCTTCCATACAACCGGGAAAGTACTTTAAATGTCCATTAGTCGAAGGCAATAGCATATCAATAACACCACCCTGGAATCCTACGAAACATGCCAAAAATCAAGGCAGCCTTTTTTTTTTTTGAGTTGGAGTCTCACTCTGTCACCCAGACTGGAGTGCAGTGGCATGCTCCCAGCCACGGCAGCCTCGACCTGCTGGGCTCCGACGATCCTTCTGCCTCAGCCTTCCAAGTAACTGGAACTACAAGCGTGCACTACCACGCCCGGCTAATTTTTTTTTTTTTAATTATTGTAGAGATGAGGTCTCGCCAAGTTGCCCAGGCAGGTCTCGAACCCGCAGGCTCAGGCAATCCACTCGCCTTGGCCTCCCAAAGCGCGGGATTACACTAAATGATTGCTAAGAGACATCATTAAGGCAAAAAAATGCATAGGTAGTGTTAGGGTGCGAACAGGGTGAGGGTGGATGGAGAGGCGCAGCACCGCCGGGGTTGGCAAGCTGGAGGTGTGCGCTGGCAACCCAGAGATCCGAGTAAATGCAAAGAATTGCAACAGACAGAGGCAAGAGAAGAAAAGATTTATTTAAGAAAAGTTCACCCCCTACAGACAGGGAGTGGGCCTACACTCTAGATGAGTGTGGCATTGTAGCCACCCAAAGCCCCGGCTTAAATCCTTTTCTTGGAGATGTTGCACGTGACTGCCATGACTTCTTTATCGACCACCTGTGGATGTCTTGGAGATCCTGTGACACAGAGACCCACTAATGTCCGCCCACATTATCATAGCCCCTAGAGAAGGGCGTGACAAGGATTCTAATTCTCCTGCACCTTCCCAAACGACATTCCTTAGAGCTAGTGGAGGGGCACCTCCCCTTATCTCCTAGGCATTCCCAGTGGGTAGCTTCGGGGGATCCTTGACTTCACCGTAGACAGTGCCCAATGTACTGGGAGATCGAATCCCCACCTGCTCTCCCTCTGAGTGGTCATAACTTTTGCAATTACAAGTTTTATGACTTATAATTCTTGCCCAATGCATGATGTCTTAGGCCTTGTAAATTCCTTTTACATTAGGCAAGTTTGATTGCCACTGTGAGATACCTCTGATACCTGGAAGTCTGTTTCTGAGGTATCTCATAAGTTGGCAAAGTTAATTTTACCTAAAGTGTGCATTTCTCCAAAAGCATAGCTTCTACTTTCTCATCATTGTGTCAGGGATTAAGAACAAGATGAAAAATGGCTTCCCACTCTCGGTTTGCCCTTTCAGATAGTGCAGAGCAGACTGTATAATATGTTAGCATTTATGTATAATATGTTAGCATTTGTGTATAAAAGGAGGGGAATTATGTATATATCTTCTTCACATACGGATAGAATATCACTGAAAGGGTACAAGAAAAAGCAATAAAGGGAGGTCTGTGTCCTGGACATTTTGAATTTTAACCACGTTAGAATTCATGGTTATGTGTGTAGTTATGTACTTTATTAGCTATTCAAAAGCTCGATGAAATTAAAAAAACTTAAAACACTTCCTTGGCCTCTACAATCTTCTCTAGCAGCTCTATCAAAAGTCTCCAGTATCTCATTAAACTATTTCTCCCAAACAAAACAAAGGCAGGGAAAGGGAAGTTCTGCATGGATCTCTATCAGACAAAATAGTCAGATGACTGTTATCTGTCCCAGGTAGGTGCTGAGAACTAGTGGAGGGGGTCCAGGACTGCAATTCCTTAGAGGTAGCTTGGTCTTCAGAGACCCTTGAACTCCCCTGGGTTGGAGCTTGAGGGTAGACCTGCGAGGGCCTGCTGGCCTCGTGGCTCAGAGAAACCGTGGTACTACACAGGTGAGCCAGACTGAGCCCAACCCACCAAGTCAAAAGGCTCACTGTACCTTCCAGTGTCTGCAGTTGGTACCCTAAGGGCTTCAGGATTGGAAACCATAGCTCTCCTCACAGCTGTTTTGCTGATGTTCAATAGGCTGAGCTGACCACTGAGGGCAAATAGAACCATGAGTAGGCAATCAAAAAATAAAACCCGGCTAAGGAGACTCAGAAATCAGAAGAAAGGGAGACCCAGCAAAACACCTAGAGCTCAGTCCCTAGTGTAATGCTTCTTTGGTTGGACTCTTATTAAAATGCATACTCTAATCTTGTTAAAATGCTTGTTCTGGAATCCTGGTAAATGTGTACATCTTATTTTTTTTCGTTTTCAAAATTGACCTTCCATATGACCCCATAGTCCCTTTCCTGGGAATATACCTGGAGGAATTCAAATGCATACATATTCCAGTGCAATAGGTCTGGGTCTGGCCTGAGAGTCTGCATTTCTTTTTTCTTTCTTTTTTTTTTTCCTGAGTTGGAGTTTCACTCTGTCGCCCAGACTAGAGTGCAGTGGCACACTCCCGGCTACTGCAGCCTCCAACTGCTGGGCTCCAGTGATCCTTCCACCTCAGCCTTCCAAGTAGCTGGAACTACAGGTGCGCGCTACCACGCCCGGGCTAATTTTTTATTTTATTGTAGCGATGAGGGCTCCCCAAGTTGCCCAGGCGAGTCTTGAACCCACGGGCTCAGGCAATCCACTCACCTTGGGATTACAGGCTGAGCCACCGAGCCCAGCCGAGAGTCTGCATTTCTTTTTTTTTTTTCTTTTCTTT
>CAUYQG010187429.1:0-10225 GCA_963574415.1 Tarsius wallacei
CAGATTCTCTTGGATTTTTGAGGTATAGGATCATATTGTCAGCAAAGAGGGATAACTTAATATCCTCTTTTCCTGTTTGGATACCCCTGATTTCCTCCTCTTGTCAAACTGCTCTAACTAGGACTTCCAACACAATGTTGATCAGGAAGGATGAGAGTGGGCAATCGTGTCTTGTTCCAGTTTTCAGGGGAAATGCTTCAGTTTCTGTCCATTTAGCAATATGCTGGCTGTGGGTTTATCAAAGATAGTGCTTACTATTTCTATGACTGGGTGTGGGAGAGTTTTTATCAAAAAGCAATGCTGCATTTTATCAGATGCTTTTTCTGCATCTAATGATATAATTGTGTGGTTCTTGGTTTTGCTGTATTGATGCATTTAATTGTATTTATTGATGTATTTAATTATATTTATGCTCTTGTGCATGTTGAACCAGCCCTGCATCCCAGGGATGAAGCCTACTTGGTCATGGAGGATGATATTTGAGATGTGTTGTTGGATCCAATTTGCTAGAATCTTGCTGAGAATTTTTTTACCTCTCTTTATAAGGGACATTGTCCTATAGTTCTCTTTTTCTTGGATATTTACCTGGCTTGGCAATCAGTATGAGGTTAGCTTCATAAAATGACCTGGGGGTAATTACATCCTTCTCAATTGCCTGGAATCATTTTAAACAACAAGAAATAAAAATAATACACAGGAAATTAAAAATACTTAATACAAATGAGTGCAACCCCAATGTCCCCAATCACCTTGTCATGTGGGCTCAAAAAATCGGCTCTTTGTTTTTGACCCATTTTTAGTTTGTGACTGTCAATTAGCTTATTTTTACTAGGACTAATTTGGAGTTTTTGTTTAACACTATCCCATGGGGATAGTCTACCACAACATGATAAAAGAGATTTGCCAAAATGTACTGGATATTTACTGCTAAAATTATAAAATGTCTTATTAAAGTCAAGAATACAACAAGAATGCCTGGTATCATTGCTAGTATTCAACATTGCATTTAATGTTAAATTAGTACAATAAGAAAAATAAATCCGAGACAAAGCATGAGAAACACCCTGCTATTTGCAGATATTGTCTTACTTATATAGATAATCTGAGAGGAAACACAATCTATTTGAGATTAAAAAAAATTAGCAAGATTACCTGACACAAGACTAATATAAAGAAAAATCAGCAGCGTTTTAGATACCAAAATAGCAGATTAGTGGAGATACTCCCAATTGCAACTAAATCTAAGGTTCTGATGTCAACGAAGAATGTAAAGATTATAAAACAGCATATTGTTCGGTTATTGCTGAATAGCAAACTACTCTAAAGTTAGTGGATTAAAACAACAATTTGAGAAACGTTAAGGATGCTGAAACCAAAGGTGCAAGTTGGAGAATCACAGCCAGTGCAATCCAAGTGTCAGTGGGTCAGATCATATAGGACCTTTTAAAATATTAAACAAACAAACAAAATCCCAAACTGCCAATTTATGGGGAAATGGATAAATAAAACATGGAATATTCACAGCCTCTCATCTCAGAAGTAATTAAATATGGACCTAGATATAAAGTTAAATATTCACATCACAAAAATTTTTAAAACAATTGAAGAATGATGTTAATATCTGACAGAAATTATAAAACACAACCAAAAACACTAAAGATTACATATATGCTAAATGCATATTAGTAGTTTCCTCTGACAAAAATGAGACAGAAGTCGCATTGCAAGGAATATTTTACCATCTCCACATTATGTTTATAATTTGAAAATATTTGAGATAAATATCAAATTGTATACATTCATTAATGCTGGGTACATTATTCTATGTTCTTGTATCTGTGTATTTGCACATCAATGGGTATGCATGAATGTATATATTATATATGATGTTTACATATAACATTTATATGTAATTTATTTTATATGAATATTTCATTTATGTCATTTATATGGAATATATGTTTGTACAGAATACTGCATATACATTATCATATAAATGTATATATTATATATGACATTATGTTCACATTTAAAAGGTACATTGAAAAATTCTGTGGTAGGTTACTAACCTGAGACTTAGCTATATGAGGGGCTGGGAGGTTGATGGTATGGCCTGAATCCAAAGTAAGTCCAGTAAGTAAGACTACTCCCATATCCAGATCTCAGTTGTATGGCTATCCTGTCCTGCAATACACCCTGTCAAAGTTCTCCATTGCACATGTGTATGTGAATGTGTATGTGAATGTATATATACACACACACACACACACACACACACACACACACACACACAGTCTTTGTCTTCCCACTGTGCTTGGTGGACTTCTACACTTCAGCAGCAAGTTGTCCAAAAGATATGTCTCCTGACGCATCGTCAGACAATTCTACTTCCAATCCTAATCCTTTGAGTTGCTTTTACAATTGAATCTGCAAGAAACACTATCTCCTCATGGCTGAATATGCTGGTTTTTCACAGGACGAAAGATATGGTTGCAAAACATTTCAGCATTTGTTGTTGTTGTTGTTTTATTTTGCATATTCCCTTAAAACTGTCATTAAGAACTCTGGAGGTAGGGAGGGGTCAACTTCAGATCTTGTCACCATCTTTCCCAGAAGTACCATTAAATTGTTCTTGAGTAATTTTCCAGAGAAATGAATTACACCAACTAGCATTGCCCAGATCAAGCTTGCTTTTAAGATATGCTATTACATTGAAAATCTTAGCTCTTTTATATTTTTGGAATAGAACTGGAAAGTTGGACTATATAAATAAGTCAATAATTTGGAAACAGTTAACATCACTAAGTGAGAACAAACATTAGCTCACGTTATGAAGGATCAACAAATGAACCAAATCATAAGACTAGATCAAATTGTGGAATTGAAGATGAGATAAAAGGGAGTTTCGAAAAGGCTGATAAAAGATCACAAACTTCTGGTGGCAACAAAAATATAATATTCTTGTAAATATAGCATCAGAAAAGTATGTAACTGAGTACTATGTGTTTTTAAGCCTGACATTTTGGTTTCATTTCCAATGTTTATTCCGTACCTGTATCTTGTGTTAGCTGTGGCCAGGCTCTGTCCAAGGCATTGAATATAAAGAAATGATCTAGACACTGGCCAAGTCTTTAGAAGTCCAGAGTTTATGTCTATTTACTTTTTAGGAAGAATTTTGAGACACGCCTATCTTTGAAAAAAATGGGCTATCTTTCTACCGTCAGTGGCAAGCATTAGGTAAGCAAAGTTTTCCTTAGTGAATGAATGGATAGGCTTTAAGTGGTGGCCATTCAATGATTCTTAACTATACTTTTAATCCTCACTTCTATGCCCATTTTTATACTCTTCTTGATGTCTAATCAGCTTCACAAGTTTCCAAATAAAACTGTTAACTTTTCATTTCAGCCTGCTTTTCTTCTTGTATTCAGTATCTTGGTACTCTCTTTTATTTGCATATTTCTTTCTAATTGTGGCTGAGCCTTTCAAGCATTAACTCAGATGAAATAGACAAGGAAAATAAAGGAATTATGAATGTATTACTGTAGAAATATGATAAGTCATCAATGTGCTGAAATATCTTTCATCGTTATCCTTTATTTTTCCTTATTTAATGAATCTGTTTTGAACACCACATTCTAATATTCATATTCTCTTTTCTGACACAGATTTGTTGCTGTGTTTCCTAATATTTCTCAACACACAGGGAGATTTGGATTATTTACTTTATCCCTCAAACATTTTCTTCCTATCTTTACTTGTGTTGCATTTTCTGAATTCTACTGTGTTCTTTCTTAACCAACCTTAATACTATCAGACAAGATTAACACTGTATAGACATGCTTACGCTCTCCCTTTCTGCTTTCTCATGCAACTGAAATCTGGCTTTGCCTAGACGTCCTCTCTTCCTTGCAGTGAGAGTAAAATTCTGTCATTGCTTTATCTGTTCTTTAGGCTTTTGGGATGCAAAGACAGGAGGAATACTGTGAGCCCCCATCCTCCATTCCCTCTCCACATACTTCTGTCAAGTTCTCTCAATGAGACACCTACACTCATGTTTTTATTTTTTATTAAATTGTATTTTATCATAGTGATATGGGGTACAAGTGAGTATTAACGACACAAGTAGGCTGCACGCAGGTGAAGTTGGGGCCTCCAGCCGGCTCTCACTCCCCCTGGTATCGCACCAGAGACCCCTTGTGTTGTCATAAGCCATCCACCCTTCTCCTTCCCTCCCTCCCTCCTCCTCACAGTGCCCAGCGACTGCCAATCCCTCCCCTGTGTGAATATGATTAATGTTCAAGGCCCACTCACAAATGAGAAATGCGGTATACAGTTCTTTGTTTCTGTGATAGATCACTAAGTATGATGGTCTCCTACTCAATCCAATGTGCTGGGAAGTCCATGAGTTTGTCCTTTTTTATGACCGCATAATACTCCATCATGCATACGTACGTCTTCTTTATCCAGTCCAATTTCAATGGGCAGTAGAGTTGTTCCATATTTTTGCTATTGTGAATAGTGTGGCAATAAACATGTGTCTTCTATGTAGAGTGATTTATGTCGCTCTGGGTATACTCCCAGAAAAGGGATTGCTGGATCATAGGGAAGATCAATTTTTGGATCTTTTAGGAATGGTCACCCTGCTTTCCATTCCCTGGCTACAATGTCTGGTTTGAAAATTAAAATTGGCCAGGTGTGGTGGTTCAAGCCTGTCATCCCAGCACTTTGAGAGGCCAAGGTGAGGGGGTTGCCTGAGCCCACGGGTTCAAGAACAGCCCAGGCAACTTGGCGAGACCTCGTCTCTACAATAAATCAAAAAACTTAGCCAGGCATGGTAGCGTGCGCCTGTAGGTCCAGCTACTTGGAAGGCTGAACCCGAAGGATCACAGAAGCCCAGCAGGTTGAGGCTGCAGTGGCCGTGTGTGTGCCACTGCACTCCAGCCTGGACAACATAGTAAGACTCCAACTCATAAAGAAAAAGTTAAAATAATTTTTTTTTAGATGGTGTCTGGGCTGACCTGAGGAAATAATATTGTCCTGCAGCAACTGATCATCACCAATCCCTGCTTCATGAACAAAGCCTGAAGGAACAAGGCCAAGGGTGGAGAGAATCAGCTACAGAAACAGAATGAAAGAGCCGCACCCTTCCTTCCTGCTCTGTCTTTTGCTGTCTTTCTCGTGGTTGGAAAATGTGAGCTGACACACCTCCTTCTGTGTGATCTTAGTGATCTTAATGTTGTGCCTTTTTTGTCCTTATCATTTAAAAATTATAGACTTTTTTTGCTCAAGTTCTCCTTTCAACCAGCAGTTCAATATTTTGTTTGCTACCAGAGAATTTTCTTATTTTATATGTGGATTATTGTTTGTTTTTTGCAGTTTAATGTCTCTGCCATATATACAGCAACCTGTGTGTGTTGTCCCAAACCTCTGTTCTCCTTACATAGGTCCCCACATTCAGGTCCTGAAAGATTCACTTGTCCTGTTATTCTTTCTGCTGATATTCTGAGAGAATTCTTGTATGTCTTCCTGATGACTTACTCCATTTGTGACAATACCAGTGGTGGGCTCTTTCTTAAATTTAATGCTTTTCAAACTTCTCTTATTATACATTTTTGGTTTTTTCTTTCTTTTTTTCTCAGACTTCTTCTATGAAATCTAGTTACCTACCTTTCAGTCAGCTCTGATTTCAAAAGTCTTAGTTTAATTCTTATTATCTCATATTTTCTAGAGACCACATGCATATGAATTTTAGTGAGATGTCAGCAATCTGCTTGTAAATTTTCAGCATATTTTCTTTTCTTTTTTGGGGTGAGGGGGGTATAGAGACAGGGCCTTGCTATGTTGTTCAGGGTGGTCTTGAACTCTTGGTCTTAAGCTAACCTCCCACCTCAGCTTCCAAAGTGCCAGGATTACAGGGATAAGCCACCATGCCCAGTCCCATATTTTCAAATACAAATTATGTTTGTTACTAAGACCTTTTACCCTGTGAATGCAAAATTACTTTTCATACTGCAGAATTCCTTGTAGATTCCTTTAATCATTAGACACTCCTTACATACGAAGGCAATAAAACATATTCAAAACTAACATATGCCATTATCAATATGATTATTTTATGTTTTCCTATCACTGTCTTAAGTATTAAACTTGAGAGCCTAGAACTTAGCCAAATATCTCTAGACATCAGACAAATTTATATATGGAGTATTTATTTACATAACTTGTCTCAGAAGGAATAATGTGTTAGTTTTGCTACAAGAAAAAGAAATCTGACATATCTGTGGTAGTCTACTATATTCCTTCCTTTCTAATCAATGAAATTTAGCACCAGAGCATACCATTTTCATTGCCTTTCTAAGATCATTTTCTTTTCCCCAATGCTATCATGGAAAACCAGGAAATAAAGTTCTACCTCACTTATTCCCAGGAATAGATTATGTCTTTAGAAGGGAAATGGTAGAATAGTCTAGAAAAGATTAATAGCAAATTGATTGGTAATGATACTTTATAACAAAATTTGTACATGGTGTAAGGGAAGAGGGATAGACAACACCTTATTATGGCAATGGGGATTAGAATATTATACTTGGACTATTCCTGAATTACCCTGGTATTTTATTTAAGATTTTATCTTTTAGTATTGTAAATTCTCCATTTTCTTACTCTGTAGTCTCCTATGTTTGTAGCTTAACAGATGGGAACATGGGCATCCCTAGGTTTTCATTAATAAATCTAGAATACATAAAACAACACATATTTTATTATCTCTCTCTACACTTTATATAATGCTACAACCCGTACTAATTAATTTTTATAGAAGAGTGTTAATCACTTGAAAGTCTATGATTGAATGTTAGTAGATATTCAACACCACAAACACTGTTATTGTCATGTGCGATAGTATCTGACATATTTACAAAATGTGTGTGCGTGTCTATCTGTCCTTATACACACATATATGCATATACATATATATATATATAAAATCTATATTTTGATTCTTACAAATATATTTAGATAGGTATGTAAGGTAACATATTACTTTTAAAGAGAGAAAACTAAGATTTACAAAGATTAATTAATGTAGCCAAAGTCACACTAATGGAAAATGAACAAGCAAAAACTTAATACTTAGACTTTTAAACTTTAAGATGGATGTTATTTGTCACGTAGCATGCCACCTATTAAATTCCTTGACTACATCAGTTAATGTTCAGAAAATGCTATTTAAATAGCTCAACTGCAGAAGAACCGTTTAAGAGAATTAAATTAGTTCATTTAAAAAGTTTCCAGTGATCCATGAAATGTCTACACTTTTAATAGGAAATTACTTATGGATCAATACAACGTGTTTTGCCAAAAAAACATGTTGAGACGTGACAGATCTGAGTCTGCGTGGTTCTCTACATAGCCATGGTTAAGTACATCAGTACATAAATAACTCTTTTTTTGTTTTGTTTCTTTTTTTAATGGCAACAATTTCTTCAGGACATAAATGTTTTATGCATCCATGTGACACAAAATACTAAGACTTTTCTTTTTGATATGGAGGGCTGTTTAATTTTTTTCTGTAGCTGAATCCACAATATGGAAGTAGCTGTGGTTTATATGAGGAACTTAGCATGTTGTAAACCCTTGATGTTAATTACTCCTTTCACACAATGGAATGATTCCAGGCTGATGAATCTGCTGTTTTAAGTATTTGAGAATAGTTTCTTAATAAGTTACCACCCAAAGAGCATCTGTTGTACACTATTTTCTGGGGGAGCTGACAGATTTCTCCTGAGACCTCCAGTTCTTTTTCATTTCCTCTTGGACTATAGGCCATGCTGGAGATACAGCTAATTTAGGTTAGGTATACACATCGGTGAAGTTTTTTGTTCTAAAGAAAATATATTCCATTGCTTTTTAAAATTTTTTCTCCAAATAAGCTATTATTTCATATTCCATGTAGAATTGTGTAATTGTGTTCTGGTTTCTAAATGCACCTCTCTTTGCTTACACGCTCATTCTTGTGAGCCAGACCCAACATCAAGAGGGATATCCTTGGTTAAATCTTCCCCCATGAGAAAAAGAGGGAACAAGAGGGCCTTGGAAGCCTTTGCCACCAAAGTCCCCAACAGTATCTGCTAGTACACTCAGCTCCCTCTCCATGTGATGTCCTGTGCCACCTTGGAATTCACAGGGAGTCCCCATCAGCAGGAAGTCCATTACCAGACGCAGCCCTTCTGCCATAGACTTCTCAGCCTGTAAGAAATGAATTCCTTTACTTCAAACATAACCAAGTTTCATGTATTCAGTTACAAGCAACAGAAAATGAACTAAGACAAATGGTTTATATCCAACGACATAGAAATGGTCAATAGGTACATGAAAAGGTGCTCATCATTGCTAATCATTGCAGAAATGTAAACAAAAACCCAATGAGTTATCACTTCACACCTGCTAGAACGGCTATTATAAAAAAAGTTAAAGGATAGTAAATATTTGTGAGGATATAGAGAGAAGGGAATCCTTAAACACTGTTATCAGAGATATGTAAATTGGTGCAGCCATTATTGAAAACAGTATGGTGGCTCCTTCAAAAATTAAAAATTGAACTACCTTATGACTCAGCAATTCCACTTCTGGGGATATAACAGAAATAAAATAACTATTGTGAAGGATTATTCATGATAGCCGAGATATGGAGACAACCTATATGTCTGTCAAATCAGTGGGTAAATGAATATGGAAATTGTGATATGTATATATTTACATATGAATATTATTCAACTTATTAAAAAAAGAGAAGAAAATATTGCCATTGCAACAACATGGATGAACCCGGAGACCATAATGCTAAGTGACATAAGCCAGATGTAGAAAAATATTGCATGATTTCACTTAAATGTGGAATCTAAAAAAGTTGAACTCATAGAAAGAGTATGGTTACCAGGGGTAAGGGGGTGGGTGAAATGGAAAGATCCTGCTGGTCGGAGAGCATGAACATGCAATTATAAGATGAATAAATACTGGATACCTACCGTATAGCATAATACTATGATTAATAATAACGTTGTATATACTTGGAATTTTCCAAGAAAGTAGAACTTAAGTATTCTCACCACACACACACACACACAAGATAACTATTTGAGGTGATGGATAGGTTAATTAACTTGATTGTGGTATTCACTTTGAAATATATTTATATTGAAAATACTGTAAAACACCTTAAAAAGTAAATAAATAAATAAAAATAATTATTCCAGTCCACCAACTGCTACCATTTAGTACCTTACACTTTTCGTCAGAGACCGCGCTTTATCTGATGTATTATGTATTTATTTGTTTATGTGTTTATTGTGTTTTCTTTCATCAGGCTTCCTGACATCAAAGAATGTTATATCTGCAGAAACACTGTCTAGCATAGCATAAAGTTTCAGTAAATATTTTTGAATGCTCAGGTGGATAAAATAACCTTTCAGAATCTTACTAAATGCCAGTTAGTTATTTTTTTTAAACATATGCTTTCTCATGTTATCCTCTTAAAACGATAAACTTTGTAATAGGAATTATACAAGTGGAAATTTGAGAATTGACTAGTTTAATAGCTTGCACGAGTTTATTCAATTGGCAAACTGCAAAGGTAGAATTGAACTCAAAAGTTCATCCTCTGAAACACTGCTCTGTACTGTATTTTAATTTTGTACCTTGTTATTAGAAACTCTGTTTCTAAAGCTAGAAATAATATAGAAAGAATAGGGAAGTAAGTTCCGAGGTATAGATTTCTTCTCACTGGATCTCTTCTCTCCACCTAAAAGAAATAGATATTCTAGCATACCTACATATTTTGGAAGACTTCCTTGTTAAGTGATTTAACCTACAGATTTGTGAATGAGAATTAATCACCTAATTCCAGGTGAGTGGCACATAAAACCCAATAGATTATTTTGTGTAGCTAAATCAAGTTCTGACCAAGTCTAAAAGAGGAGTAATTTTCTCCCAAATTGCCTTCAAATGTGATCCATTAAAGGAGGAAGGAACTTGTCTTTATCCCTCTGTACAGTCAAGTAAATATTTTATTAAAAGATATATTTTCAGCCGGGCTCGGTGGCTCAGCCTGTAATCCCGCGCCTTTGGGAGGCTGAGGTGAGTGGATTGCCTGAGCCCGCGGGTTCGAGACCCGCCTGGGCAGGCAAGACCTCATCTCTACAATAAATCAAAAATTAGCCGGGCGTGG
>CAUYQG010187431.1:0-11086 GCA_963574415.1 Tarsius wallacei
TATTTATTTATTATTTATTTAAGTTTAATTTTGTTTATTTTTTTTTAGCTTAATCTTTTTGTTGTTGTGTTGTTATTGAAGTGGTAGTTAAGTTGGGTGGGATTTTTGGTAGAAGGGATGGGGGTGGGGGGGAGAGAGAGAGAGAGAGAGAGAGAGAGAGAGAGAGAGAGAGAGAGAGCTTTCTCTCTCTGCTTGTACATAAAGAATAGGCCATATGAGCAAGGAAAGATGTAGGTGGGAAGATGGCAGGCACCTACAAGCCTACAAGTCAAGAGAAGGGTTTTCACAGTGACACCTACCTTGCTGACATATTGATCTTGGACTGTGAGAAATACACTTCTGTTGTGAGCCCTCAGGTTATGATACAATCATGTACCACATAACAATATTTTAGTTAACAGTAGACTGCACCCACAACAGTGGTCCCACAGATTATAATACAATATTTTTACTGTACTTTTTCTGTGTTTAGATACCTTTAGATACACAAACACTTACCCCACTGTGTTACAATTGCCTTCAGCACGGTACATTCAGTACAGTAACATGCTATACATACTGTACAGGTTTGTAACTTAGGTGCATTAGTCTACACCATATGGTTTATGGGTGTAGTAGGCTATCCCATCTAGGTTTGTGTAAGTACACTCTGTGCTGCTCACTTGATGATAAAGTTGTCTAGTGATGCATTTCTCAGAATGTATCTCAGTCGTTGTAAGGAACAAAATGGTGAATCATTTTCAAAATGGCAATTTGTTACTTCATTTTCTGGTTCTTCTTCCTTTCTTAGTGGACTTTCTCTTTTGGCAGGCTTCCTTTGGTGGGAATTGAGACCCAATAAGAATTCAGAAACATGTATTTTACCTCACTTGTGCAGAAACTGCTTGTTATACCTTACTTGTACAAAATTATTGTTGAGGTGACATCCAGAAAAGTGATGTAACCTCTGAAGTACTCAGCCAATGGGGAACCAGGGGAGAAACTTGCACACTTTAGAGGAATAAATATGCTGACTGTAACTGCCTCAGTGTGCCTGCTCACCCAAGAGTACCTGTTCTTGCAAGAACGAGATTAAAAGAGCTGCTTCACTCCCCTGATTTCTGAGTCTCTGTGTCATGCTTTGATGATGAAACTGAGGAGGGTTGATCCCACCTCCCACCTGGGGGCTCTTCCGGGAGACCTGCAACTGTGGGACTGGGCCCCTGTTGGAAGGAGAGATGTGTCCCAACCAATTTTAGGTGGCTCACTCCAGCTGGGCAATCCTAAGTCCCGCTGCTCTACAGATGAACCTGAGACCATTATCTGAAACTTGGCAGAACAGGCAGGTACCACTCATGGTGACCCAGTAACCTTGTGCATGAGCCAAGGTTGGAAAATTGGACTATAAATACTGCCTTGGGGGCTGGGGAAATTCTTGAATGTTGAGTGTATGTGACTGAAATATATCTCAAGATATGAAGGGAGTCCTAATGTTTGCAAGAAATCTCCAGGAAGGGGGGTTGAGCACTTTAGGAGGAGACTACACAGCTCATTTGGTAACTGAGAATGGGTAATATGCAGTCTAGGCCTAGGAAGTGAGGTCAAGAAGACACCTTTGAAATTCCCCTGGATAGTCTGTTGAGGTAAATTTTAAAGTAATGGAAAAATGATTCCAAAACAAAGGGAAAGTGAAAGAAGAAAATGATTGAATTTTGTTGCCTTGTATGAACTATGGAACCAATTCGCCAACCCCCAGTGTTTTGGCAGAATGAGGACTGACTTTGTAGACTTTAGTAATCTATGTAAAAAATAAGCCCTCTATTTCATCCAAGGGATTATGCCCTTTGTTGGCTTCCAGGAACGCTTCCTATGTTTCCCTTTCAAATGAGAAATGAGGAAGGGAAAGCATCTGGACCTCTAGAGTAGGGAAAAAAACCCTTGGGATCCACTTTCCTGTGTCTTCCCATTGTAACCCCCAAGACCAGAGATCTGAGGGGGCAATGGGAGATGTGGATCTATCAGAAACTTAAAAATTGAGATCCCCGATCCCTAAACCCTTGTATCCTAATTTGAAAAGAGAATTGGGACAATGCAAAAAGGATATGTTAAAAAAATTCCCTTTTCCTCCTGGAGGTCCAGATGAAGATTCAAAATTGTGCCTGCTGAAGGAGATTCCCTTGGGACAGGGAGAAATTGGTTTTGTTAATGCCCCACTTACTAGTACTGAAGTAAAAAAATTCAAAAAGGAAAGGAAATCATTATTAGATGATCCTTTAAGATTAGCTGATCAGATTGATCAGTTTCTCTGGCTTAATATATATACCTGGGTAGAACTGATGTCTATTATGAATATTCTATTCACTGGTGAAGAAAGGAGAATGATTTGAAGGGCTGCTATGTCTATCTGGGAATGGGGACATCCTCTAGGCCCAGGAGCACAACCAACTGCACAGAAATATTCAAACACAGACACCAAATGGGATAATAATAACCCAGAAGATAGAGTTAAAATGTAAGATTTAAAAGAATTATTAATTAAAGAGATCAGAGAGTCAGCCTCGAAATCCAATGTCTCAAAGGCCTTTGAAATCCAACAAGAGAAGGAGGAAACTCCAACTGCCTTTTTACAATGACTTAGAGATTATATGAGTAAGTATTAGGGGTTAAATCCAGAGAATCTTGTAGGACAGGGCCTTCTAAATGTTAATTTTTTTACCAAAAGTTGGCCAGACATTACAAGAAAGTTACAAAAGCTGGAGGGATGGAACAAAAGACCTACTGAGGAATTGTTAAGAGAAGCACAAAAGGTGTTTGTTAAAAGAGATGAGGGAAAGCAAAAACAAAAAGCTAGAATCATGGTAGGCACTGTAGAAAGGGTAGTTGGATAAAGAAATAAGAGACCCCCCTGGGTCTGGGTATCAAAAGGGACAGACTAAAGGAAAGTTTAATCTAAAAGGAACTATGAAAGAGAATTTAATCAAAAGGGAGCTGGATGTTATCATTGTAAGTAACCAGAGCATTTCAAGAGAGATTGTCCTGAACTGAAGAAAAAAAAAAAAAAAAGAATCTCCCTTATGGCACTAGATGCAGAATAGGGATGTAAGGGGATCCACTTTATCAGATCCCACCAAGAATCCTTGACAAATCTGAAGGTGGAGTCTAATGAGAAGGACAATCTTCCGCATTGATATTGGTACAGTTCACTCCTCTCTAATCTTCCAACACCTAAATGTTCAGTTTTTAACCAGAAAATCTTCTAGTCTCTGGAGTAAAAGGAGAAGGATTTCAGGGCCTTGTATTTGAACCCATAATTATGAAAACTGAAACTGAGACAATGACAGGATCATTTTTATTTGTCCCAGAAGCAGGAATAAATCTCCTAGGCAGAGACCTAATTGTCCAGATGGACCTTATTGCAGGGATAGAACAAGGTCAACTTAAGGTCTGAATGGCATATCTCACAGAGGAAAAAGAACAACAGTAACAAAAAAATTAGCCCTAAAGTATGGATGAGAAGAGGAAATAGAAGAGATGAGAAAAGTAGAGGCGGCTCTCAATAAGGAGGGGAAGTGGATTCTCCCTGATGGAAGAGAGATGGTTAACAAATTAATTATTAGAAAATTAATGACTATATTGCATAAGGAAAGCCTTTGGGGAACTCAAGCAATATGTAACAGACTCTTAAAAACCTATGGATGTGTAGGTATTTACACTATTACTAAACAAATTTGTGAGGGATGTATAATTTATAAGAAAATAAATAAAAGAGTAATCAGGGGATCATTAAAAGGGGAAAACCTCCTGGATTAAGACCCTCCCAAAGTACACAAATTGATTTCACTGAAATGTCCAAAGTTGGAAAACTTAAGTATCTATTAGTAATTGTTGATCATCTTACTGGGTGGATGGAGGCATACCCAACAACAGTTACAACAGGGTCTGTAATAAAAATACTTTTGGAAAAGGTAATCCCTAGATTTGGTCTAATAGAAAACATTGATTCAGATAATGGAAGTCATTTTACCTCAAAGGTATTACAAAGCATTACAACAGCACTCCAAATGCAATAAGACTTTCATACATCCTGGCATCCACCATCCTCAGGAAGGATAGAACAAATGAACCAAACTCTAAAGACCCATGTAACTAAACTAATGTTAAAAATAAAACTGTCCTGGGTCAAATGTCTTAATAGCTTTCCTCCAAATTAGAACAGCCTCTTGAAGGGATTTGGGTTTGTCACCCTAAGAACTATCTAGGCGGAGCAACAGATTTACCAACCCTGGAAACCAAAGATCAATTTTATTGTTTTTTGATTTGGAGTCTCACTCTGTTGCCCAGGCTGGAGTGCAGTGGTACCACTCATGGCCACCCCAGCATTGACCTGCTGGGCTCTAGCGATGCTTTCACCTCAGCCTTTCAGGTAGCAGGACCTGCAGGTACACACTAACACGCCCGGCTAATTTTTTGTTATTTTACTGTAGAGATGAAGTCTCACCAAGTTGCCTGGGCTGGTCTCCAGCTCGCGGTCTCAGGCAAGCCACTCACCTTGGCCTCCCAAAGTGCTGGGATTACAGGCTGAGCCACCAAGCCTAGCCCAAAGACTACTTTTTAAGAGAATATATTTCAGCCATCTCCTCTAACCTATCTTCCATTAAATTAAAAGGACTCCTTGCTCAAACTCCTCCTCTTGAGTTCACAGTTCACCATTTTTAGTCAGGCAACTGAATGTTGAGCAAGACTTGGAAGGAGACTAAACTAAACCAAACCGGGAAGGATCACACCAAGTTCTCCTGACTACTGAAATGGCTGTCCAAAAGGCAGAAAAAGGGTGGACACATCATACTCGAGTCAAGAAATCAATAATAGGGACTATGGTAAAAGAGAGACAAGATCAGTAGGGAGTCTCTCAAATAGCACCACTAAAGATAAAAATAAGAAGAAGTTAATTTAAAATTTAGTCTCCATGAATGTTCTTGGTGTTCTCCTTATAACCCCACCTATAGTGACTGCTTTTATTGTTCTATCTATCTGTTTTATTAGATGTTTACATTAAAGGCCTCTTAATTCTGAACACCCATGGGACTGTTTCCTCCCTTGAGAACCACCAAAATGTCTAATTACTTGCAGACCTCTATTATTATTGTAACTTTATGGGCCATTAATATACAGGAAACCAAAAGTGAGCCTTATCCCTTTCACACTAACTTGATAATCAATGTGACTAAAACCTCACCACCTCAAACAATAAAATTTGATGCATATCAAATTTTGCCTATGGAAACCTAGAGAAGCAAAAACAATTATCTCAGGCAGACAAATATCTTTGTCCTGAGGCAAATATCAGTAAGGAGAATTTAGATTTTGAAAACTTTGAGGGACCTCCCTGAACCCACAAAAGCCCCTGTCCCAGTTGGGATAACTAATGGTGAACTACCCAAATTCAAGGTTGGATGGCAACCCTCCAGAAAAACCCCTACAGTTCTTGAAACCAAAAATACACTTATCTAAGGAAATTCCACCAGCAGTCCATAGAGATTTAGAATGTAACCCTATACTTCTAACTATTAATGATCATGCTACTTTAGATCAAAAGCCTGAGGTGGCACCTCGAGTTTATGGATTGGGAGCCAACATTTAAGGACAAGACACTCAAGGATGATTAACCCTTCTTTTGGTCAAAACTATAGCTGTAGGTACAGTGAAACCAACCCCAAACCCCAAAGATTATTACAATCTCCCTAGCAATGATCCCAAAAAGGTAACTATAGTTGAAATTCAAGATTTAAAACAGACTATAGAAACTGGTTATAAGGAAACAATTGCCTGCATGGAATGGATAAAATGTATGGTATTCACTCTAAATAAGAGTGATTGCTATGCATGTACCACAGGACGATTGCAGGCTCAAGTGGTTCCATTTCCTAGCTTCTGGGATACAGATCTCATCAGAATGAGTTGTATGTTAGCCCTGTGCCTAGACAAGGATGCATGGGGAAATGAGACATGCAGGAGCCTGTCTTTGCTTCATCCTGCCTTGCAAGATTTGAAGGTAATCCCTTCTTTTTCTATGGGTAAGTTGAATAACTCCTTGTGTCTCTCCAGATGGGTGGAAGGGTTCACTGCCCCCATAGGGCAACTGTAAACTTGTATCCACATCCTGGATGACCCAAAGGTACATGAGGGCAACTACTCTCACTTTAACGTCCCTCAAGTGGATGTTTTGGTGGTACTGTGGAGGAAGGAAATTTAGAGACCTGTTACCACCCAAATGGGCTGGAACCTGTTCTTTGTCATCCCATTCACCCTGGCATTTCACTCCAATCTAAAAATTCTTCCTCAAAACAGAAGCAAAAGGTCATTACAAGAATCATTTGATCTCAACAAATATATTGATGCTATAGGAGTCCCCAGTGAATTTAAAGCTGGAAACCAAATAGCGGCAGGATTTGAGTCTATGTTCTTCTGGTGGTCAACTGTTAATAAGAATGTACATTGGATTAATTACATTTACTATAACCAACAAAGGTTTATTAATTATACTAGAGATGCTGTCAGAGAAAGTGTAGATCAACTGGACGCCACCCACTGAATGATTTGGGAAAACCATATGGTTTTAGATATGATGTCAGCTGAGAAAGGGAGAGTCTGTGTTATATTGGGGGGAATATGTTGTACTTTTATTCCAAATAACACAGCCCCTAGTGGAACTACCACCAAGGCGCTACAAGGGCTAACTACTCTGGCCAATGAATTGGCCGAAAACTCTGGAATTGATAATCTTGTTACAAATTGGCTAGAAGACTGGTTTAAAAAAACAGAAGAAAATGATATCTTCAATCTTAACTTTCCTTGTGATTGTAGCAGGAATATTAACCATAGGTTGCTGCACAATTCCCTGTGTTAGAAGCTTAGTCAAAAAAATTATAGAAACTGCTATTAATGAACAAATACCCATAGGTTACTCCCCAAATAATCTCCTAATGGAAAGTAAATTAAATTTTGAGGAAGAAAGTCAGAAACTGTTAGAAAAATTTGAAGCAAACTTGAATTATAGCAAAAATGAAATAAAAACTATTTAAAAATAAAAGAGGAGGGAACTAAGAAACAAAGCGGTGATACATGTTCAAAATGGCAATTGGTTACTTCACCTCCTTGTTTTTCCTCCTTTCTTAGCGGGCTTTCTCTTTTGGCAGGCTTCCTTTGGTGGGCATTGAGACTCAATCAGAATTCAGAAACAAGTATTTTACCCTATTTGTGTAGAAACTGCTTGTGTTTTACCTTATTTGTACAAAATTATTGTTTAGGCGACATCCGGAAAAGTGATGTAACCTCTGGGGTATTCCGCCAATGGGGACCCAAGAAAGGAACTTGTGCTTTAGAGGCATTAGTACGCTGGTTGTAACTGCCTCGGTGTGCCTGCTCACCTGAGAGCACCCATTCTTGCAAGAATGAGATGAAAAGAACTGCTTCACTCCCCTGATCTCTGAGTCTCTGTTTCATGCTTTGAACAAAACTGAGGAGGGTCAAGTCCACCTCCCACAGTTGTTAAGCAACGCATGACCGTATTTTGTTTATGCAGCATGAGGCGACTAGGCACTCAAAGGAATTGAACACTCAAAGGAATTGAACATGTACATGCATGTTCATAGCGCCACTATTCACAATAGCTGAAAGTTGAAAACAGCTCAAATGTCCATCCACAGATAAGTGGATAAACAAATTATTGACTATTCATACAACAGAATATTTTCCAACTGTAAAAAGGAGTAAACGATGTATGAATGAATCTTGAAAACATTATGCTATATGAAAGAAGTCAAACAAAAGGTCATATTGTGTGATCCCCTTTATATGAAATATTTATAATAGATAGACCCACAGAGACAGAATGCAGATTGATAGTTAATAGGGACTGAAGGGAGGATAAACTGCTTAATTAATAAGAGGTTTTACTTTGGAATGATGGAAATATTTCAGAACTACGCACATAGAAGTGGGATTTGTACAACATTGTGACTATACTAAATGCACTGAGTGGTTTATTTAGTGTCATATGAATTTCACATTAATAAATTATTTAAAAAAGATTCAGAGGTGTTGATGGTTTCCACTATATCCCTATTTAATTTACTAATTTAATTTGATCCCTGAAATAACTGGTTGAATCATAAAGGATGATGGTGGGCTTCCCAAACTTAGCCTTAATTGCAGGTGTTAAGCAGGATGTGGTATCTTTACTAGAACAGAAAATCTTGGAACCATGGTATACAATTATTGATCTGAAAAATACATTCTTTTCCATACCTATCAGGAAGAAAGATCATAAGTAGTTTGTATTCTCATAGGACTAATACTGTATAACTGTCATGGTTCTGCCCCAAGGAAATATTCTCCACTATTTGTCATAACATAATCTGAAGATAAGTGGACCATTTTGACATCCCATAGCACATGGTATTAGTCCACTATATTAATAGTCTTATGGTCATTGGGCCAGGAATTCAATAAGTGCTAAACCTCTGGATTTCTTGATAAGACACATGCACTCCAGAGGGTGGAAGATAAGCCCTACAAATATTCTGGAGTCAGCCGCATTGGTAAAAATTTTATAAGTTTATTGGTCTGGGTTAACTCAGCATATGGCTGCCCAAAATGAACTGCTGTCCCACTCAGAGATGACCATGAAAGATGGTGGTGAGGGGAAACCCTCCCAACAGGCAGAGCTTCAGGCAGTGCAACATGCCATACACATTGTGTAGAGACGGAAATAGCTTGAGGTTGGGGTAACAATGGCTCAGTTGGTTGGTAGGGGGTCTGAAAGAACAAGATCAAAGAAATCAGGTACAGGAAAGTCTGCAGGACTATAAATAGATATAATTATTATGTGTTGATTTAAAAAATAAAATAAGTCTGCAGGAGAGGCACAAAGATGAATCAGTGGGAGTGGACACAAAGAGAATCGTATTTTGTACATTAATGACCACTGGAGACCATTACTGTAGAAGAGGCACCAAAGAACCAAGTGGATAGGATGAGTTGACCAGTAGCTGTCAGCGGCCTCTGTCTGTGCTACCCCAGTGCTTACTCAGGGGTCTCACAAACAAAATAATCATACTGGCAGAGTTGGTGGCTGTGTACAGGACCCAAAGCATGTGTTCCCTTTCACCAAGACTGATTGACCAATGCTTCTACATGTTCAATCAGCAACAGAGATCAACACTGAATGCTGTCAATGAAGGATCAACATAGGATCTTGTAAAACATCACCTTAGACCAAGGCATCTACTTCACAGCCTAGGAAGTGCAGTGGTGGGCACATAGCTAGAGCTATGGAGTCCTCTAGATACCATGCCGTCTAGAAGCTACTACTAGTAGACTGAGCATCACTACTGCTAGTAGTGATGGAGCAATGGAAGGCCCTCTCAAAGACACAGCTGAAGTGCCAGCTTGGGGATGACATCTGGCAAGGACGGGGCCCTTCAGGACGTGATATACAACTCAATTCTCATTATATGTTTTTGTGTCCCCAACATGTCTAGCGTCCAAGGGGTAGATATAGGAGTGCCCTGCTCATCAACACTCCCAATGATACATTTAGGGTATCTGTGCTTTGTCTGCAGCTTTAGGCTCTGAGAGTTGATATTGGTTTCTGGGGGCAGAGGTGGAGGCACATTTCTACCAAGTGATACAGTAAGATTATATATAGTGATATATATACACATACAGTTACAGCTGCTTCTTAGACACTTCATGTGCCAGTAAACAGACAGAAGAAAGAAGTTAGCATTCTGGAAGGAGGTAATCGACTCTAACTATCATTAGGAGAAAAGGATGTTGCTATATAAGAGGCAGGGAGCAATGTATTTTGTGCTCAGGTGATCCACTTGGTACTTACATGTTCAGCTGTAACTATGTAAGTGCAATAACCACAACCTCATAAAGGCCTATTAAGCAAGGGCTGAGATCCTTCAGGCAAGGGAGGCAGGATCAGCCTGCCAGGCAAACCACCCAGGCCAGCAAAAGTGCTAGCGAGTGGAGGGGAGGAGACAAGTAGTCTCTGCATAGGGTTCGACTGCAACAGTAGGGGCTATGGGTATCCTTTTCATTGACTCTCCTTTTGTACATTTCCTCAGAATCTGTGACCAGTCAGAATCCTGGAGCAGCTCTGTCTGGATGGAAAGAACTCGAAGCAGGTAGATCTGCGCAACATAAGGATGAGTGACTGTGAGTGTCGTTGGCACCCTGCCTGAACACTCATCCCCTATTTGCTTTGAGTATTGACAGATAAAACTCACAGCTGCCTTCCCCCCCCCAGAATATTAATCTTTCTAAAACGGAGCTACTCTGTCATGGAGGCTATGAGCTGCTCTCCACCTCACATACTTGGCTGACTGGCACAAACGGCCCCTGGTCTTGAGGTACAGCCAATTCTGTGGGGCAGTTTGTCCTCCAGAGCTTCCCTGGGATTGGGGGCATGCATTTGTGTAGGCTTCACCTGAGACCACAGCTTCACTGAGCTTCTTGCTCCTTGCCCTCCTGCTCCCCTCATTCATTGTCCTCTGAGAGAATGACCCTATTAAGTCACTTGAACAATTGTCTTCTCAGGGTCTGCTTCTAGGAACCCCATCCAAAGTAGTTATATTAAACTAATACCGATGGTGAATTTTGATATGTGAATCATATCTCAACAAGGTTGCCATGTGTAAAAAAAAAAAAAAATACTGGTCATCTACAATAACTTTTTTCTTCTAACCCCATCTCATTAGGGTAATACATTCCTGGAAACTCCTGGTCAGGTGAAATAATCTTACTTGAACATGTAAATATCAATAATTAAAGGGGCAATATGTTCTTGAGCTCCCAAATTAATACCTATTCTTTTCAAAACACTGAATTCCACTGAAATGGTCTCCATTACAGTAAGTCAAGAGTTAACTTGGTTTTTTTCTTTTCCGCACGTTTGAGTTCCTTGTAGATCCAAGATGTTAAGCCTTTGTCAGACCTGGAGTTGGCAAATACCTTTTCCCAATCTGTAGTCTGTCTCCCTGCTCTCTTGATGGTTTCTTTGACTTTGCAGAAGCTTGTTAGTTTGATGAGGTCCCAC
>CAUYQG010187435.1:0-21284 GCA_963574415.1 Tarsius wallacei
GGCTGAGGCGGAAGGATCGCCGGAGCCCAGCAGGTCGAGGCTGCGGTGGCCGGGAGCGGCCACTGCACTCCAGTCTGGGCAACAGAGTGAAACTCCAACTAAAAAAAAAAAAAAAAAAGAGTAAGCAGAGAAAATGAACAGAAGAAAAAATTATCAGCTATAATTTTACAAAAGTTTTCCAGAATAGATAGGCCTGAATTTATACATTGAGGGGGCCCATAAAATGTCCAAGACAGTGGAGGAAAAACAGCTCACATAAAGTCACATATTTTGGAATTTCAAAACAAAGGGAGTGATTCAATAGCCTGAGAAAACAAGCAAACAAACAAATATATATAAACTGAGCCAAGAATCTTTTAGTATTAACATTTTTAACAATGTTACAATAAGCTAGAAGAAAATGGAGAAATTCTGAGGGAAAATTATCTCTAACTTGAAATTCAGTTTTTAGACAAACGATCATTCAATTATGCATACAGACATTTTTAGTCATTGGTTCTTAGAATATTAAACAAATGAAAAGCTGAAGTAATCAACTCCAGGGCATTGTATCAACATTCCTTCCCAACTTACCTTTATTTCTTAGGCAAATCCTGGAATACGTTACCTAACAGAGCAATATGAAAACTAAAAACTGATGAATACATGGAATTTAAGAGACAGGGGAATCCAACATTAAAGGGAGACAAGTGTATTCTCAGGATAATGCAGAAGGAAATTTTTAAAGTGACAGCCATTCCTCAGATGTACAGGCAAATAACTGATGGGAGCTGAAGAAAGAAAGTAGGACACAAGGGTGAGGGTTCCACAAAAAAACAACACACATAAATCCCCCTGCACACATCAGTAAAAAATGTATGCTTCTGGTGAATTTTGTGCATGAATTGGTCATAAGTTCTTAGGCTAATGAGCAAACAAAAAGGTGAAACAATCAACACCAGGGCAAACAAAAAGTATAATAAAAAGAATGTAACCAACAAATAAAAAGCTACATTTAAATAGGCAGAATAAGTTCTGGTGTTCTACTGCACGATAGAGTACCTATTGTATATTTCAAAATAGGGGAGAGAATTCTGAATGTTCTTGCCACAAAGAAATGATGAGTGAGGTGGTAGATTTGCTAATTATCCTGATTTGATCATTGCACAATGTATACATGAATCAAAACATCACATTGTGTGCCACAAATATGTACAATTATTATTTGTCAATTAAAAAATAAAACATAGAAAAACATTAAAAATCATTGTATACTACATGGCTTATCTGTGCATGTTATATGGCTAAGTATAATAATAGAAACAGGATGGTTGATTTCAACTAAAACAGTGAAAATAGAATTTAGAAGGGTATAGAAAGTGTCAGAGAGCTAGCTTATTTTCAACTTTAGAAAGTCAAACAAGCCAAGCTCGGTGGCTCAGCCTGTAATCCCACGCTTTGGGAGGCTGAGGTGAGTGGATTTCCTGAGCCCACGGGTTCGACCCGCCTGGGCAACTTGGCCAGACCTCATCTCTACGATAAATCAAAAAAAAAAAAAAAAAAAGAAAGAAAATTAGCTGGGCGTGGTAGCGCGTGCCTGTAGCTCCAGCTACTCACTCGGAAGGCTGAGGCGGAAGGATCTCCGGAGCCCAGCAGGTCGAGGCTGCGGTGGCCAGGAGCAGCCACTGCACTCCAGTCTGGGCGACAGAGGCTCCAACTCAAAAAAAAAAAAAGAAAGTCAAACAATAACCTCTAAAGCCAAAAATAATGATAATTGTATTAGCTAGCTAGAAACATGAAGTTAAGCACCAAAGGAAACAGATAAGAGCTGAAAGTGGTAGACACTGGGAACGTGGGTGGAACAGGGGACTGCTACTTTTCACCAAAAAGATCAGGGATGAGACTGAGGTAGTTGTAGGAATAGCGAGGATGCCTGGATTCAAAAACAGTTTGGAAAGAGAATGTACAGGAACTGGTTACTAATATGATATTGAGAATGGCTCAGGTGTCTAGCTTGGGATCCCAGCAGGGGTGAGGCTTCTGACTCTTCGCAAAACTCTGGAAATTTTCTTAATAAAATATCAGTTACTTCACTAGGCATATTTTGATACCAGTAAGTGCTGAAGCCACACAGTAATTTTTGGAATCATTCTACAGCTTTCTAATGAGATCTGTCAGAAACTATTTTTCTTAAATCTGGTATCATTAAATTAGATTAAAGTGCCCAGGTTGTTAAAATATTATCTAGCAGTAAGACTGTTATTCTCTTAGTCTCTCAGCCTCATGATGTTGGAACCAACTTTGTCAAACTTTTTTTCTTAGTTCACATAATCTAGTTGTATATATTTTCCAAGTAATTCTCCAAATCCTTAGCTTTTTTGCAGTTTATCTCTGTTTCAGCTTACTTGTCCCAACGTAGTACAAGATCTTGCTTACTGATTATTATATTCTTTTTCTTCTTCAGTGTGGACTGTCTTTAATAGACAACTTTTGTTATTATTCAATCAAGCATTGTTTGGCAATAGTACACTCACATAGAAGACTAGAATTGTTCATAAAATATTTGGTAGCAAATTTTAAGTAAAGGATTTTTCTCTGTAACTGTGAAAGGTGTTCTTGGAAAGTTGCCTGTAAGTATAGGTATGTGTGTTTTATGCCTAATTTTTGTCATTTGATATACTTATTAGAAACTATTCAAGGGGTAAGTAAAGTCCTGTGTTTGTTAAGTATCTTTACCCTTATGCACAACTCTAAAACTCTGCATTACTTTTCCATGATCAATTTTCTTTTCTGAAACACTTCCCCTTCTTTTTTGCTAAATTGTAACACTTTCAAAAATAAATGAACATTAAAAATTAGTTCTTCTGAAAATCAAACACTTAGCTGAATGAAGCTGCTTTATTTAATAGCTGATTTATTGTATCATTTCTTTGTATGTGGATTTATTGTGTACTTACTGTATGCCAGATGCAGACTTTTCGTCTGAAAATATGACAGTATATTATGTAATTTCTTTCTGGGGTTGCTATCCCACTTTTATTCTTTTTTTTTTTTTAACCTTTGAGTGTTTAGGATTTAGAGTATAAAATAACTTACTTGATTTGTCTTTTAAATTATGTTTTCATGTTTCTCTTTTTGTTTATGTAATGGTTTGGCAACAGGCAATTATATGACTTTATCATGTCAACTGGTTTTATCAATATAAGCACTAATTAAGTTTTTCTTAATTCTGTTAGATTATTAATTTTTTTAAAAAAATCCATGCTATTTAACCTAACCATTCATAGTTTCTAAAATAATTTTTTATTGTGGGTTTTTACATGCGTACTGATTTAATTTTTTTTGTTCTCCACATTTGCTATTGTTAACATTCAACCGTAGCATAAATATGCCACATATAATATATAAATATTCAAGTACATAAAAGGTATTTATCTATCTATACATTCATCATCTCCTTCTGGTATCACTTTAGGCAGCATCAAATAATTCTATGAGCATGCATTTTATATTACCTTTAGAATAAATATGTCCTAAAATAAGAAAACATTGCCTAGCTTTTATTTAACTTTCATATAGTTCAATTATAATAAAATAGAAGGAACTGGATAATCATTTCTTACAGAAGTAGTTTGCTACTTTAAGAAATACTTTGCCTGTAAGAATTTTTTTAAAAAATCTTCTAAATTTATTTTGTTATGGTATAGAAAGTTTAGCTGAAATTTTAAAATATTTCATTGCCTTAAATAATATATTTTTGGAAAATATGAATTATAAGGTAAATGCTACCATTGATTCTATAAATAGTAAAATTAGTTTGTATATTTATTAATATTATTTTAATTGATGCTAATTAAAGTTATTTGTCTTATTTGTAGGTAAATACTAAACACATTATTTTAAAATTTATTTTGGAATAAAACCAACAATTTTTTTCTTTTTCCAATTTTTTTTTCTTTTTTACTATAAAGATGTGGGGTACAATTCAGGATTAGGTATACAGATGTTGATTATGCAGGTACCCTTGTTGATGAGGTGTGCCCCTCCCTCCTCTAGCAGTTTCCCTCAGCTGCTTATCCCACCCTCCTCCCCTGGCAGTTTCCCACTACTACCAATCCCTTTCTTATAGTATTATGATAATTGTTCAAGGTCCACTTATGAGTGAGACCGTATGGTACTCTGTTCTTTGTTTCTTTGATAAATTACTGAGTATGATTACTCTAAATCCATCCATGTTGCTGTGAAGTCCATATATTTGTCCTTATTTATGACTGTGGTACATTGTGTATATGTACCACATTTTTAAAATCCAGTTCAGCTTCAATGGGCAGCATGGGTGGTTCCGTGTTTTTGCTATTGTGAATAGAGCTGCAACAAGCATACGTGTGCAGGTATCTTTTTTTGTAGAATGATTTGAGTTCTTCCCGGTATATTCCCAATAGGGGAATTGCTGGGTCATATGGAAGGTCAATTTCTAGTTCTTTCAGAAATCACCACACTGTCTTCCAAAGAGGTTGCACTAGTTTGCATTCCCATCAGCAGCGCAGAAGTGTTCCTTTTTCTCCTCATCCTCACCAGCATCTGTTGTTTGTTTTCTTAATGATGGCCATTGTTACTGGAGTTAGGTGGTATCTAAAGGTGGTTTTGATTTGCATTTCTCTGATGATGAGTGAGGCTGAACACTTTTTCATGTGTCTGTTGACTGCCCACATATCTTCTTTTAAGAAGTGTCTATTCATGTCTTTTTCCCACTTTTTAATGGGTCTGTTTGTTTTTTTTCCTTTCAGTGCATTTGAGTTTCTTGTAGATCCTAGAGGTTAGGCCTTTGTCAGATATACAGTTGGCAAATATTTTTTCCCATTTTGTGGGTTATTTCCCTACTCTCTTGATGGTTTCTCTTATCCACGCAAGAGTATGTGATGATTTAGAAGCTTTCAGAAACATCTCACAGTGAATATAGAAAGAATGATTATTGAATCTATATGGCTAAAAGCTGAATTTTTGGTTGAGTGTTGAGTTCACAGCTTACAATGATTGCTGGACACAGATAAGAAAATATATAACAGCAATAACAGTAGTTCCAGGCTTTTGAAATTTTAAGGGTGCTTTTAAAAAGTTTCAAGAAAGAGAGCTTCTCTAGTCTTTGCCATGTCACCAGTATCATACATGTGGTAGGTGCTCAGTGAATATTATTTAGATAAGCATGAAAGGAACCTTCAGAAGGCTTATTTAACATCACCTCTTATCCAACCCTTCAGTGTTAGATGAAGACTTTTAGAGGATCAAACCACATAAAGGCTATTTATACCACCTTCAACATAAATTCTAAACTTACACCAGTCTTAAAATATAAGATGCAAAACTTAAATTTATACCAAAATTTTAAAAAATAACTTCTATTTTCATTTTTCTTATTGCAAAATTCTATATAAGATAATACAAGTTTATACTCAGTGACCTATCACAAAAACAAAAACAGTGCCACATATTCTCACTCATAAGCAGACCCTGAACATTTACAATAATAATATGAGAAAGGGATTGGCAGTAGTGGGATACTGCTGTGGTGGGTGAGTGGGGGGACACAACATCAATAAGGGTACCTGATCTCAAACCAGGCAAAATGGGGACCAAAGGTAGGTCCAAACTTTGCCTGTACAATGACCACTTGTATACCTAATCCTGAATTGTACCCCACATCTTTAAAATAAAAAAAGGCAAAAATAAATAAATAAGACTGAAACTAAAAAAGAAAAAAATATATAAGCGTATATTTTCAGGGAGTTGGTATGTCCATAACTGATTATTTTCCCTCTCTTGCTATATGAAATTTACAGCCTTTCAAATTTTAGAAGTGATGCTTATATCCAAAGCTGTGCTTTGCAGTTTAAAATAAAAATATTTGTTCTCATTTATTCTAAAATATTTTTAATTTTAATTAAAAAACGTTCAACTTCAGCTTGAAAAGTTATTTGAAACATTAAAAGCACAGGTTTACAGTGCTTTTGAAAGTAGTTTTATGCATTTAAAGTTGTTCTTTCACATTTTTAGAATGATCTCTTTAAATGGCTGGGCAAACCCCCCAGAAACTAAATATAGCATGTGGATAGGTAAGGGTGATTTTTTCAGCTAAAGAAAAATACATGGGTCTATGGAAAACAATGGGAAGAATTTACTACTATTTAAGAGATCTATACAGGTAACCTTCTTTCACGTCCCCTCCCACTGTGGGAGCTTTTGTATCTTCTTAATAAATACTACTTTCTCACCTAAAAAAAAAAAAAATTATATGCATTCCTCTTGGCTGCCTGCATGCTGTCCTCCAATAAACGTTATTTCAAAAGGATAGAAAAGTAGATGCTGGGAGCAGAAGGCATCTTCAAGTACTTTTAGGATACATATTGTGTCTTGGCCTTGATGTCACAGGCGATAAAGAAACTATATTAGAGTGAATGATGAGTCGCGAGAAGGAAAACAAAGGAAAAAGGAGACCCTGATCGCCATATATTTTCAAGACTTCAATGATACATTTATGGGGATAAACCTACACATTCAGAAGGAGTAAAAAACATACATTTGAATTTCAAATTGGAATTCCTCTTGCAGCCCAGTTTCTCAGAAATTTTTCTAAAATGATAAAAACACTGAAAAAATTCTTAAGTCATGGATCTGGATCTATATCAAGTGGTACATAGTTCACATTATCTATATTCTGCAAGAATACAAATCAATGTGAGTTTGGATAGTGGTAGCTCTTAAGAATTAGAAGTGTTGAGAATTACATGCTGGCTGAGAATTAGTTAACCATTTTAATGGATCACTAAACTTTTATTAATTCTTACTGTGTTCAACTATTTACCCCATATTGTTATATTTGGGCAAGTAGGTACAAAGCATTAGAATTGACTGTCAAAATTATGCTTTTTTTTTTTTTTTTGAGTTAGAGTATCTCTCTGTTGCCCAGACTGGAGTGCAGTGGCACACTCACTGCTACCCCAGCCTGCTGGGCTCCGGCGATCCTTCCACCTCACTCTTCCAAGTAGCTGGAACTACAGGAGCACAAGCCCAGCTATTTTTTTAAAAAAATTTATTGTAGAGAAAAGGTCTCGCCAAGTTGCCTGGACTATTGTCAAACCCGTGGGCTCAGGCAGTCCTCTTGTTTTGGCCTCCCAATGTGCTGGGATTACAGGCAGAATCACTGAGCCCAGTCTGAATTATGCAATTTTATACAGTGTATCATGATTGCTTTCAGAGAGCAATGCAGTGTTCTTAACAGATGGCTTAGATTTATCTGCCATTTTCTCCAATGATGTCATGCAATATAAGGTCCAAGGTAGCCCAGAAACTCCAGAGTGATTTACATACTTGTTCACAGGGACTCAAATACATGAAAATTGAAATAAGAAGAAGAATAATGTGATTTTCATGTAAAAAAAGTTAGTGGTAATATGTGGACAACCAGAAAAGTCAAAATGTTGACAATGAAAGTGCAGGCATCCCTTATGTGAAAGTCTTGAGACCAGACATGTTTTGGACCTCTCATTTTTTTTTCCAGATTTAAAAAAATTTGCATATATGTTAATGAGATATCTTGGGGATGAGAACTGAGTCTAAATACAAAATTCATTAATGTTTCATAAACACCTTATACACATAGCCCAAAGATAACATTATAAAGTATATTTTAAAAAGTTTGTACCTGAAACAAAGTTTCTGTACTAAACCATCAGAAAACAAAGGCATCACTATCTTAGTCACTCATGTGGACAATCCGTGTTTGGGCTCACCATTATTCCTGCATCTGAATTTATATATTGCTGATTAACAGTCATTTTCTTACACTTGTTAACTTAAAAATATGTAATAGTAAAATATGACATACCACTAATACAGTGAAAAAAACATAATGTGTTCCGGGTAACTAAGCAGCATGGTGGCATCACCAGATTACCTGTCAGCTGTTAAACAACAGCACAGCAAAAAAGGGCAGTCTTTCGGTCTCCACCTACGATGCTATGTTTTGATTAAGAGGTTACTGTATACTGTATCTCAATTTTTAGGTGAGAAGAGGCATTAGAAACAGTTAGGGACAAAAAAATGTGCCGTCTAGGAATGAGGAGTATTCTGAATAAACTATGTGTTGTGAACCTGCGTTTTGACTATGACCTATTACGTGAGGTCAGGTGTGGGATTTTCCACTTGTGGCATCATGCCAGCACTCAAAAAGTTTCAGATTTTGGACCATTTCAGATTTACGAATTAGGGATGCTCAACATGTATACAATATTGGATAAAAAATTATAAAATTACATTACAAAATATAGTATCTAACTCCAAAGTTGGCAATCACTACTAAGCTTATTTATGAAAAGGCATGTTTATGCAGAGAAGTAAACTCTCTTATTTCCAGGGCTATGATGCAAAGGAAAGATGTTCATCAATGGATATTTAATGAGGCTTTGGAGCCGGGCTCGGTGGCTCAGCCTGTAATCCCGTGCCTTGGGAGTCTGAGGTGAGTGGATTGCCTGAGCCCGTGGGTTCGAGACCCGCCTGGGCAACTTGGCGAGACCTCATCTCTACAATAAAATAAAAAAAAATCAGCCGGGCATGGTAGCGCGTACCTGCAATTCTGGCTACTTGGAAGGCTGAGGCGGAAAGATCGCCAGAGCCTAGCAGGTCGAGGCTGCGGTGGCCGGGAGCGGCCACTGCACTCCAGTCTGGGCAACTGAGTGAGACTCCAACTCAAAAAAAAAAAAAATGAGGCTTTGGTAGCACTTTAATAACTTGAAATGTTAGATTTAAAGTAATTTTATGAGTGTTCTAGCCTTTTTTTTGTGGGGCAAATTTTGCACTTGGTTTTTGGACCTTTGTTCAAGCATTAATGAATGTTTACATCTCAAGAACAGTCAATTTATTTTCTACATTGAAACAACAAAAACACATGGATATTAAATGAATTTCTAGAGTGTATCCCACATATTATTCTACATAGAGAAAAGGAAGCTCATACAGTGATCCCAGAAAGAATTCCATTGTTTATACCTGCTATATGAAATATCCCTAAAATTCAATAGTTTGTAATTATAAATCTCACATCCAAATAAAAATGTTTTAATTTTGTTTTTAGTTTTTTTAACGGTGTAGATTAAATGTGGCCTTTTATTCATAACACTTTACTTTTTATGTTTTACTTTACTTTCATAGTGAAATTCAATTCTTCAAGCATTCTTTTAATTCTCCATTTTAAAAAGGTTTTATAATCTAGGTTAGATAAATTCATTTGATATATAATTACTTAGTTCCTATTATGTTAGAGGCATTTAAAAAATTAGAAACTTTACTAATTTTTTAAAATGTTAGTCTAGTTAAAAAAAACCTTCAGTGAGTTTTGTTACTCAGTTCAAAAGAAGAAATCTTGTTAATGACATCCTTGAGTTTATAAATTACAGTCAAAACACATTGTGGTGATGACTTAATACTTGAAAAGATATTGAACTATGTTAGCCTTGAAATTTTTTAGAGCAAAGCAGTCTTGCTGTCTGTGAATAATTGTGTGATTTCAGGTATAGGAGGAATATGATATGGCCTAGACCATCTGAGCCCATTCTGTCTTGACTCATCCCCACCAAAAGAAAAAAGAGTCAAATCTTTCTTTCTACTCATAATTCTTTCTCCTGCTAAGCTCATCTTTTAAAATAATAGTTTCTATATCCTATTTTTGTTTTTAAATCATTTCAGCATTGTATACTGCATAGTTTTGTCCATCTAATTTTGACAAAAAATTTTTGTTTGAGAGAAATCATTACGGGATTTACTCATACACAAATAATACTAATGATTTGTATTTGAAAAGTTCTTTGAATTAGTCAAAAAGCTCAAATATTATTATTATTTAAAGAATAATGGGGACAAAAGGCAAGAGATGTCCTTATCCATGATTATAATTAAATTAAATTTTGTTGATGAACAGGAACAGGAGATAATATAAAACATAAAAACAGAGATAGTTTGGGTGAAGTCTGTGCTTCATTTAGATTAGAAATATATTTAGGTAATAAAATATCTTACCAACATTAAAATAAACAAATAAAACTTCAGTTTTAGTATTGTCAAACATGTTAAAGTCTAACAGTTAGTATGTCTGTCTTTTAATTTTTTCACTTTATTAAAGCACAATTCACATGCCATAAAGTTCACCATGTTAAGTGTACAGTTAAATGGCCTTTAGTATATTCACAGAGTTGTGCACCATCCTCACAATCTAATTTTAGATTTTCATCACCCTAAAAGGGAAGCTCTATATACCTTAGGAATCATTCTACATTCACACTCTCCTTTACCATCCCCCTTTGCCTTCTTTGCCACCCAAACCCTTGGTAATAACTGATCTACGTTCTATCTTTTTGATTTTTTAAAAAAATTTAATATTTCTTATAAAGGGAATCATACAATGTGCATTTTTTGTGACTGTCTTCCACTGCTTACCATAATGCTTTCAAGGTTAATCTATATTGTAGCATGTATAAGTACTTTATTTTTGTTATACTACATATTGTTTATCTGTTCACCTGTTGAGGTACATGTAGTTGCCTCTACTTTTTGGTTAATATGAACACTGTAGCTATGAACATTCATGTACAAGTTTTGTATGGTCTTGTGCTTTCATTTCTGTTGGGCCTATAACTAGGAATGGACTTGCTGAGTCTTAGGGTAACTCTGTAGTCAGCATTTTGATGACTAAAAAATGTTTTCCAAAGCAGCACCATTTTTTGTTATTACCAAAAATATGTGAGGGTTTCAATTTCTCCCCAGTCTTAAAAACACGTGTTATTGTCTTTCCTTTTATTTTTTTTCATTTTAGCATGTATGAAATGGTCTCCCATTGTAGTTTTGATTTTTATTTCATAATAACTAGTGATGTTAAACATTCTTTCTTGTATTTATTGTTCATCTGCATACCTTGGTTAGAAAAAAATGTCAATTAAATTTTTTTGCCCATTTTAGTTGGGTTATTTGTCTTTCTATTGTTGAGTTGAAAGTGTTCTTTACATCTTCCCGATGCTAGTTTATTATCAAATAAATGATTGACAAACATTTGATCACATTCTGCAGGTTGTGTTTGACTTTCTTGATTATTTTATTTGCTAGATAAATGTTTTTAATTTTAATAAAGTCTAGCTTGACTGAAAGTTCAGAAATTAGAAAACTTTCACTTTACATTTGAATATTTTTTTCTAAGTAAACTAAAAAATTTAAGAACTTTATCTCAGTATCCGTTTGTAGGAAGTTAATTATAAACAGTAGGCATTTGCAGATACTTTTCAAATGGCACCATCAAAAGTAATGCTTTCTTTTCATAAGATTAGAGTTCAGAATCCAGTGAATTCCAGAAAAATAAATTTCTAAAAATGCACATAATTATGCATACAAGATTTGCATATGATATGAGACCCCCTGATAAGAATTTTTAGAATAGAAGATGGGATTCTGGCTGCATGTAAGCTGTTCCTGCCAGAACCCATCTTTCTCTTCTTCAAAGAAAATGAAAGAA
The DNA here is from genome assembly GCA_963574415.1 of Tarsius wallacei. Lineage (NCBI taxonomy): Eukaryota > Metazoa > Chordata > Mammalia > Primates > Tarsiidae > Tarsius > Tarsius wallacei. The sequence goes on from CAUYQG010187435.1 coordinate 11,531, forward strand.
TTCAATTCTGTAAAGCTTCAGAATTACTAAATAGATGTATTTCTGCTAAATTGTTTTAAAAAAGTAATTTATGCAGTGAAAATTCACCTACTTTTGCCATGGGCCCCTGGGTTTATTATTGTACATATTGTCTTCATTTCTATTTCGCTTCTCTGGAACTTCTGTATCATTACATCAATGCCAAATGTGTGAGATCCTTCATTGAAAGAATGTTTGGCAACATGAGTTTTAACTCAGGTAATACTTTTATGTCATTGCATTGTGCTGTTCCTCGTAGATAAAATATTTAAGCAAATGTCAAATAGATAAAAATCCACAAATTTGGGGAACATTAGATCAATAGAGGAGAGTGACAAAAGTAAAGACCTTTGAAATCACAATTTACTTTGGCAATAATTACAAAATGTTGATGAAGATGATGAACTGAACAATCATTGACATAAAAGTGAAAATTATCAATCAAATATTAGTGAATGAGCAAGTTATTTATCGAGTTCTTAACTATGCTGTCATTGTTCTCACAGGTAACTTTCTTTGATGAAAGACAAATGGAATCTTATAGCTCTCTGAAATGAACAGACAAATCCAAATTTTTAAACACAATAAAAACATAAATCTACTTTTCTTTAGGACTCTTTATTATAAATATAGATATTTTTCTTTTTCTTTTTTTTTTTAGTTGGAGTCTCACTCAGTCACCCAGACTGGAGTGCAGTGGCCTCTGGGCTCCGGTGATCCTTCCGCCTCAGCCTTCCAAGTAGCTGTAATTGCAGGCGCGCGCTACTACGCCCAGCTCATTTTTGATTTATTGTAGAGATGAGGTCCCGCCAAGTTGCCCGGGCGGGTCTCAAACCCGCGGGCTCAGGCAGTCCACTCACCTCAGCCTCCCAAGTCACGGGATTACAGGCTGAGCCACCGAGTCCGGCAGATATTTTTCATTTTTCATTTTTTCAATTTTAATTTATTTGATCTTATTCTGGGACCATACTTGAATGGGTAATTGAGCAGCACACAGGCAGAAGATTATAAAATTAACGATGACAGGAACTTCAGAACTCACACACACACACACACACACACACACACACACATATATAAAGCCCTTTGAAAATTTTTTACTTTATAACTTCTAAACTGTTACTTTTGAAGGAAGTATTTAAGTGATCATGATAAATTTCATAGCCTAACTTGCTTTTGGTAGACTAACAGACTTTTTAATAGACTAAGAATAAAAAAGTGAGAAGAAAAAAAGGGCAGCTGATTTTCTCATTATTCTCAGAATAGTCTTCTTAAATGTTAAATTTTAAAAAGTCATGCTTTTCTACCTCATTTAAATTACATGTCTACATTAAGAACTTTATTATCATTAGTATTTAGCTCTGTGCTTACAAATGGGCATTGTTGACACGAACTGATATATAAGAAAAATGTGTTTTCCAAATTCCATACAGAGGTCAAGAGAAAAAGTATCCTATATTTCAGTCACTATATGATACTGATTACACACTTTAGAGATTATTATCAGTAACATCAGTCCAATGATTTGCATGTGATAAATAATAACATTCAAGGAAAGCAAGTGAATTTGTATCCATTTAAATGTCTGAAGGGTATACTACTAATAATGTCACTTTGCAGTAAATATACATAAATGCAGATTTATTGTGAATATACATTTGTAATTCTATATATGCACATATATAAAATTGTATGTTGAATAGTCTAATTACAAATATAGCAATGACAATAAATTGAGTGTCTATATTATATTTCCAAGGCTCATTCAGGTTAATATTATTGAATATCAACTAGATATTATCTCTGTTTTTATAGCTATGGAAACAAAAGCTCAGGTAGGTTAAAGTATTTACTATCATTGAGCTCATACAGATAAATTTAAAATTAAAATTTACATCAATCTGATTCTAGAGTTTATATATATTTTATTATATAGTATGTTCCATGTATAAGCATGTAAAATTCTAACTTCTTGGAATTAAATTTCGATGAAAATAAATGAGTTATTGCAGCTGGAAATAATTTTCCACATATAGGCAGTCAAATCCTAAACAAATATCTGACATTTATTTTAAGTATTTTTCTTATATAGCTCTGATGTGGCAATGTATTCTAGAAGAGTAGAAAAGCCCATTAATATTCTAAACCAAACTGGGATTAAAATTAACATGAAAAAAACCCAGATTTAAAAAAAAGAAAAACAGGTTTTTTGGTTACTCCAAACTCCTCATTTCAGCATAATAGGAGTTCTGCAACAATATTTATGGCATATTACTAGTACATTTTTTGTAGAAAAACATATTTTAAACAGGTATTATACATTTTGCTTCCACTGATGGCATAGTAACATTTATTGGACTAATAAATAATAAATTTTCAATTTGGACAATATTTAGCCAGTGAATGTTTGAAGTCAGGAAGAAACAAGATGAACAACAGTGAAAAGGAAAGAACATTAAGGGAGACCCACATTTATCTGGCCTTTCTCCTAAAGATATGCTCATCCCTCACAAGAGTGATAGTGAATAGAGCTCAAGCAGAAAGTGGCAGTAGTAATGTGCTGAAGAATCCAAATTTGAATTTTGTCGTGGCTGGAAACTCAGGGGTGAAATTTCAGAAAAGTAAAAACCAGAGAGAAAAAACTCAAAAATTTACATACAGATTACCACTTTATAATGGTAATCTTTTAAACTGAATAAGCACACACAAAAAAATAAAAATAAAAGCAATTGCTAGAGGAAAAGGGCAGGACAGAAATTTTAGAAAATTATCTTTGCTGTAGAGATAGTTAGTTTGATGTACAAGTACTGCCAAGTTAGTTACTTGGCCAAAACCGTACGCTCTCCATTAAATTTCCAGAGTGGCTATGTCAGGGGATTAAGGATTATGTCCATGACTAAGGGCTAATCCATTGGACCAAGGACAAAGCCAAAATACACTGGCCCTAACAAAGTGTCAGGAAAATGTCCAGCAATATAATTGGTTAAGAGGAAAAAAGTCTCAACAGTCTTCACAGGAAGAAAATGAAATACAAAAATTCTAAAATGAATCAACTATAATATAAGGCATATAATTAAAAATTGCTGTTGTGAGAATGACATGTACTCAAAATTATTATTCAAGAAATAATTGAGATTTTTAAAATAAATTATCAAGATATATAGTAAAAACATTTGATAGAAAAAATCATCAGAAGACTAGATAGGAATTAGTAAAGACTTTACAATAAGCAATATAAGTATCTTAAGAATTTGCATGTGAAAATGTAGAAAGTGAGTGAAAAGATAAGGAATTTCAGAAAAGATATAAAGGCTCTAAAACAAATCAAATGGAAATTTCAGAACTAAAAAATAAAATATCTGAAATAAAATATTTATTGGACAGGTTTAATGTAAGTTTTTAAACTTTAGAAGATAGACTTAGAAAACTTGAAAACAGGCCCATATAAAACATTCAGTATAAAGCACATAAAGTAATGATTGAATAAACTTCAGAATCTGAATGGCTTGTGGAATAATTTTGAGTGTGATAGCATAAGTGGAGGTCCAGATAGAAGGAAGAGAAGGACTAAAGAAGGTATATTGACCTTTCTTTTTTTCAAATTTGATAATATCAACTTCTATTTCCAAGAAGCTCAGAGGATATTACCAGGATAAACACACACACACACAAAATACATCTAATCACATCATACTCAAAACTGTTAACAATTCAAAATAAGAAGAACATATTTAAAACAACCAGAAATAAAAGACACATTCCAAGCTGGGGAAAAATAATGAAAAGAAGGCTGTCTTCTCAGAAATAACAAAGACCACAGACAACAGAATAACATTGTTTAAAATGTTGAACGAAAAATAATCAACCTTTAAGTTTGTAGCTCGTAAAAATGTTGAGTAAATTTATTGCAAGCAAACATGCAATATGCAAATATTGTATGAGAAAAAGTTATTTAGACTGAAGGAGAATTGTACCAGATGGAAACTGAGAACCTCTTAAAGGAAACGGTAGCATCAAAAATTTAAAGTATGTGGGTACATATAAAAGAGTATATTTTCTTTAAAAAATATTTTTATTAAAATTCAATTAACTTTTAGTAGCAAAAATAGTAATGCATTTTCAGAGTTGTAACATATGTAGAAAGAAAACAAATGAAAACAACTGACAAAGGATAGCGTAAATAGACCTGTAGGGTAATGTCATGTATTGCATAACATTAACAAAACTCTAATTCTAGCTAAGCAGTGATATATTAACATATCTAAATCATTAAGAAAAAAATAACAAAAAAGCATAATGAAATATATAAAGATGTAATAAGAAAGAAAGAATAAGACAACAAACAACAGGACAAATAAAAAAAAACAAGTAGCATAATGGTAGACTTTACATGCAACCTCACACTAATAGTTATATTATTAAATGTGAATAAATGAAACACTTTAACTAAAACCAGTTTGTGTCAGACTGGATACAAAGTCTGTCCAATTATATACCCTCTAAAAAGAGACTCATGTTAAACATAAAAATAAATCTAGACTAAAAATGAGAAACCATGTACAATACCAAAATCTTGTTGAGGTAAAACATGAAACTACAAATTGCTATCATTTTCTTTCATGGATGCAAAGAATAAGCAAAGTAAGTATGTAGACAAAAATCTGAACAATTGTTGCCTCTGTTGGGAATGAGGGACTTACTGGAAAATAACAACTTCTTGGGTGACATAAATGCCGTACATAGGTGTCTTGACTATAGATAAACACATTTGTCAAAATTCACAGAACTTAACAGTTAGGATCTGTGCATGTTATTGCAGATGAATATGCTTCATTTAATAAAAGATGACAGTATTAAAAAAGAATTCTGGGCAACCCTTTTTTGGGTCCCCTCCTGCTGGAGGAGCTTTTCTATCTTCTCAATAAACTCCTACTTTATCACACACACACACACACACACACACACACACACACACACACAAGAATTCTATGAAACAAATGCAATAAAAAGAGCAGTAATAGTAAAACAATTCACAATGAATTTACATATTTCTTGAAAGCTGAAATAGAAATATATGAGACAATCATTAAAGGACGTAAATTAAAGAAAACTAGGCATGACTCAAGAATCAGAGAAATATCTGTTGTACAGTAATTTTGTAAAGTAAATATGTTAGATGAAACTACAAGGAATTCATAAAAGAAAATCTATTAGGAAAAAATGAAAATGAGAAAAAATATAAATAAATTTCTATTACAAGTTATGTGAAAAGATGTTTCAATTGAATTCACACAAAGTACCTATTAGCTATATTTAGTTGTTCAGAACTGTGGAAAGCAAAGACTATAATATATCAAAAATTGATATCAACTATCTCTCAGTTTTGAAATTGTTTTAAAATAGTGTGTAAGTAACTGGGTGTAGTGGTTCAAGCCTGTAATCCCAGCACTTTGTGAGGCTCAGGCAAGAGGATTACCTGAGCCCGCAGGTTCGAGACCAGCCTGGGTCAGGTGGTGGGACCTCGTCTCTACAATACAAAAAATTAGCCAGGCATGGTAGCTTGGCTGTAGTTCCTGCTACTTGCAAGGCTGAGGTGGAAGGATCGCCTGAGCCCACAGGTCGACGCGGGGGTGGCCGTGAGGGTGCCACTGCACTCCAGCCTGGGTGGAGTGAGACTCCAACACACACACACACACACACACACACACACACACACACACACACACATTTTAAAAAGGCTGGGCACGGTGGCTCACACCTATAATCCCAACACTTTGGGAGACCGAGGTGAGAGGATTGCCTGAGCCCAGGGGTTCAAGACCAGCCTGGACAACTTGGCGAGACCTCATTTCTACAATAAATAATAATAATAATAATAATAATAATAATATGTAAGTAAATAGTTATTGTAATTGCACATGGTCATTAATTATATATTTCTATAATAACTATAAAATAAGATAAAATTTTATTAAATACTAATTATTTATAAGTAGCCTTAATATTTCTATAATAATACATAATAGTAAGATGCTATTAGTTTTTATATTTCTTATTTTAATAACTTCAAGATATAGAAGTTATACAAGTTCTTGATGACCATTTAAAAGTATCAGAAATACAAATATAATTTAATAAATCACCTTTCATCACATCTTTCCAAAAGAGTTACAATGAAGATTTTGCTCATTTTCTTGATGTTTAAAAATATACATTCAAAAAATTCATGTCTTGCAGAATTGGACTTATACTTTTAAATCCTGGTGCTTCAGTAAACGAAAAACCATAATATTTTGTATAAGAGAGTCATTACCTCTTTCTCACCCCACATGATCTCGTGGGTAAAATCCCACCCCTTTGGCCTCAAGGGTTGACGCTTGATTAAACCAGCAAGTTGAAAATTTCCCTAGGATATTCCCTAGAGAATACTTAAAAACTTCCCTAGGATATGACTCCAGGGAAGATAATTCTTGCCTTGATATTTGCTAAGTGATCTGATATAAACTTGGAGTTTCTGTAGGCATGCCTGGACACATGGGGAAAAATGCAGTTGGTCAACATTCAAAGCAAAAAGGCTGAAAGGACAAAGGGAAAAAAGCATCTTGATAATATTTAGTGAGTTCAGAATCCACCCATATCTCTTTTAGTTCTGTAAATCCTTCAATTTCATTTTGTTGTTGTTGTTTAATTAATCATGTTTGAGTTGGGTTCCTATCATTTGCTACTGGAAGATTCCTGCCTACCACAATGCCATTGAAAAGAATCAAGTGATTGAGTTCAATGTCAGTCTATGAATACCTCCCAGCAGTGCAACTATGGGCAATTCCATTAAACTTGCTAGTTTTCTTTTTCTTTCTATATAGAGGATTAATTTGAGAATTAATTTATTCTTAGCATGGCACAGGGAAGATAGTAAACACTCAATAAATGTTTATATTACTAACCATATCATACCAGTATTTTACTATTATTTCAGGTCATGAAGCAATATTTTAAAAGTTAATTAGAACATAATTTAAACAAGTGTTGCACTTCATGATAATAGGTACACATGATTTTAGGTGCTACATGTTACTGCCCCTTATTTTAAATCTTCCTCTCTGCTCACCATACAAATATCCTAGGAATCTTGAAATCTGACATTCCAAATATGAAGAGATACTGCTATCCTCTACCTTTATGTACCCACGTATACCTGTGTCTCTATGAGATGTGGCAGAACTATACATGCAAGAAGAGAACCTATTAGCATTTTAATTAAATTACTCCAGTCTGTAACCGGGAATTTTTTTATTGATGCCAAAACACACTGATTTCATTTTCTTTGATATTTGATATTGTGTAAATATCTAAAATATCTTAGAAAATAGATACAGTACTGTGTCAAGCAAGGCAATAAACAAATGTGTCATTAGCAATTTTCATGAAGTTATGAAAACCTAGTTCATTGTCTGGAAAAGGGTATGTAATAATGACCAATAATGACTTTAAAGCTTTATTTTTAAAATTATATCACTGTTTCTAAAACTACATTGTCCTAATTACTTAATGCATTAAAATTGGTAGTCGACTTTTAAAAATTCACAGACATATGTAACATTTGTATAAAAATATAAACATTATCATTAATTACAATTCCAATTTTTACAGTTTTGTCTATTATCTGGTTTGAATTTATTACTTTCAGCAGTTTTGATATAACTTGGTGTAATATCTATAGTATAAATCACAAGACTTTAATTTTAGACATATCTGTCAAATGCAAAATCATTATATGAGCCACTAGGCACTAATGATGCTATATTATTCGTAGTGAGTATGTTTTTTAAGCATTCAGCTAAATATGAAGCTATTTTTTGACATGCTGAATGGAGGTAGTGAGAATTCCATATGGAAATTACCAAAAAAATATAGTATTCTTGTTTGAACTGTATTCTGAGGCTATAATAAAACTCACTGTATTTTGGGATATGGAAAAATTATACTTCACTGATGTCAAAATAAAATCTCATAGGTCAAGACTATTATAGAATAAGGTATACTAGGCAGCAACCAGGATCAATATAATGATCAAATGGGAGGAAAGAATACCCAATGACAATTTTCAACATGAGATTGGATGCAGACAATTTTGTCTTGCCTTTTGAGAATTCTGACAAAAATATTTTATGAAAAAACATGTTGAAAAATACAGCCAGCCCTCTAAGTTGTCCTAAAATAAAGAAATAGTTGTGATAGCATTTTGTAATGGTAAAACACTAGTTTCAAGACTAATTTCTGAGGGTCATTGTTAGTTTTTTTTTGCTTGTTCATTTGTTTTTCAATAGAAACTAGCATTTAATGAGTATTCTCTATGTGCGAACTTCTTCAAAAACATGTACAAGCATGTTTAGCAGATTATCACATTCAACTCACAAAGATATGGGATTCCTATTACTACCCCTATTTTGCAAATAGAGAAGCTTTCAGAAGTCAAGAAGTGTGCCCAAATTCAGATAACTGGTCATGGCAGAGACATGGCAAATGCATCTAACTTCACTGTAAATTTTAATTACAGAAACTGCTGCTGTTTCTCCAGGAGTGTGTATGCATGTGTGTTTATTAAAAAGTTATCTTTTAGATTTTTGAAAAATATATTGCAAGTTGTTTTAAGAAAGTCCCCAATTAAGCATCATTTTCATCTCAGATACGTGTATAGAAATCTGGGTCTCTAGTCAACACCGTTATCTTGCAGCATTCCTTTTAGCCTTATATTCTTAAGTATACTTGATTTAGCCGGGCTCAGTGGCTCAGCCTGTAATCCCGCGCCTTGGGAGGCTGAGGTGAGCGGACTGCCTGAGCCGGCGGGTTCGAGACCCGCCTAGGCAAGCAAGACCTCATCTCTACAATAAATCAAAAAATTAGCCGGGCGTGATAATGCGCGCCTGTAGTTCCAGCTACTTGGAAGGTTGAGGCGGAAGGATCGCCGGAGCCCAGCAGGTCGAGGCTGCGGTGGCCGGGAGCGGCCGCTGAACTCCAGTCTGGGTGACAGAGTGAGACTCCAACTCAAAAAATAAATAAATAAATAAATAAATACATAAATAAATCCCACATTCTGGTGGGTTTTTTTTCTAAAGATGCACTTGTTAGGCCGGACTTGGTGGCTCAGCCTATAATCCCAGCACTTTGGGAGGCCAAGGTGAGTGGATTGCCTGAGCCCACGGGTTTGAGACTAGCCCGGGCAACTTGGCAAGAGCTCGTCAATAAATAAAATAAATAAAATAAAATAAGATCAAATAAAATAAGATAATAAAATAATAATAATAATAATAAATTAAATTAAATTAAAATAAATTTAGCCAGGTATGGTAGCAGGTGCCTGTAGTTCCAGCTAGTTGGAAGGCTGAGGTGGAAGGACTGCCATAGCCCAGCAGGTTGACACGGGGGTGGCCGTGAGTGTGCCACCGCACTCCAGCCTGGGCAACAGAGTGAGACTCTAACTCAAAAAAAAAAAAAATGCACTTGTTTTTACTTTTGGCTGAATTTATCATATTGCATTTACCATAATTTTCCAAAGCACGTCAAGGTTTTTAAATGATAACTGTGCACGTGCATGCACACACACACACACAGAAAGACAATGTTCCCAGTTGGGTAAACAAAACTCTCCGCACTCTGGGGACCAAGCATGAGGGCACCTCCTTCACTTGGCTCCACAGGCACTGCTCTATCTTGGTTTTCCTCCTAAACTCACAGA
>CAUYQG010187436.1:0-36159 GCA_963574415.1 Tarsius wallacei
CAAAAGAGGACTGGATTAAAAAAATATGGTACATATACACGATGTTCTCTTTCTTTACTTTCCCACCTCAACTATTTTTTCTTTCTTTCTTTTTTTTTGAGTTGGAGTCTCACTCTGTCACCCAGGCTGGAGTGTAGTGACACGCTCATGGCTACCGCAGCCTCGACCTGCTCGACTCAGGTTATCCTTCTGCCTTAGTTCTCCAAGTAGCTGGAACTACAGGTATGTGCCACCATACCTGGCTAATTATTTTATTTATTGTAGAGATGAAGTCGCACCAACTTGACCAGACTGTTCTCAAACCTAGAGGCTCAGGCAATACTCTCAGTTCGGCCTCCCAAAGTGCTGAGATTATAGGCATAAGCCAACATGCCCAGCCCAGAGGTTTTTAAATTTTGTTTTGTTTTTTAATATTGAAAAATTCTGAGCATTTTCTTATGCTAAGGAAAAAGAATTTAAAAAATTGAAGTTACAAAATAGAGAGTGGGTGATTCTTGTATACATATCTATTCTTGAGTTATTTTAAGAATTTGTGATTAAACAAAACTTTTCATTCTTAGGTCAGAAATATTTAACAGCATTATCAACAAATTGTGAGAACTTTATATATAATTTAGGTTGTACATGGAATCTTGGAGGATTAAGTAAATGCGTAAGTTCTCAAACATTGCTTTCTTCTCTTTTACTGTGTAAATTTTATTCACAACAGCACTCCCAGTAGTGGTAAGAGTACCTGATAACATATTTGGTGAATGAATGAAACCTAAGATTCTGAGTGACTAATAACTCAAAGGTCCTACATAGGAAACAGTAGCACCAGATCACAGTCTGCTTGAGCCATTCACTTTTTTTTAAACAAAAAATTGGACTTTATACCAAATAAACTTGACATTTACAGAACATTCTACCTAGGAACTACAGAATATACATTCTTTTCATCAGCACATGGAATATTCTCCCAGATGAACAATATGTTAGGCTATAAAACAAGTTTTAACACATTAAAAAAAAAATCAGTATCAAGTATCTTCTCAGACCACAGTGAAATAAAGCTAAAAATCAACACCATGAGGAACTTTGGAAACTATATAAATAACATGAAAATTAAACAGTATGCTCCTGAATGATCACTGGGTCATCAAAAATATTTTTTAAAAAATTGAAAACTAATGAAAATGCAAACACAACATACCCAAAACTGTAGGATATAGCAGCAAAATTAGCGCAAAGAGGGAAGTTTATAACATTAAATGCTTACATCAAAAAAGTAGAAAGATTACAAATTAACAGCTTAATATTTCACCATTACAGAGCTAGAAAAATAAGAACAAATCCCAGAGTTAGCAGACAAAGAGAAAAATAAAAAAGATCAGAACTGAACTAAATGAAAGACATTCACTTTTAAAAATCAGAGAGTAGGATGCCTGAGAGAGAATTTGATCTTCAAGTGAACATTACATAAGTATTCATTTGACATACTTGAATGTGAAAATTTACTTAGTTTTATTTACTAGAAATGAGACTGATGAGTGGGTTCACTTGTATTTTGCCTTTACCAAAAAGCTCTGTAAAATAGTTGAGATGGCGGCCGGGTGCCACATTTGGGAGGCTGAGGTGGGAGGATTGCTTGAGCATGAGAGTTCAAGACCAGCCTGGGCAACATGCTGAGACCTCGTCTTTACAAAAAAAAAAAAATTAAAAAATTAGCCATGTGTGGTGGCATGCACTTGTAGACCCAGCTACTCAGAAGGCTTAGAGGGGAGAATTGCCTGAGCCCAGGAGGTCAAGGCTGTGGTGAGTCGTGATTGTGCCACTGCACTCCAGCCTGGGTGGCAGAGTGAGATCAAGACTAAAAAAAAAGTAAAAATAAAAATTCTGTATGGCCTGCCTCTCTCTCATTCCATACTTTCTTCTCCTTCTCTTTCTCTTTCTTCTTCTTCATATATATTTTAGAAGAGGAACCCATGATTATTTTCATTCCTTGCTTCTCATCTGCTGCAGCCCTCCCTAGTTCATGACTGCTGACATAATCGCAAAGGTAACTTATTCTCCAATGCATTTTTATTTTTATTTTGTAGTAATGGGGTCTACCTATGTTTCCCAGACAGGTCTTGAACTTCTGGCCTCAAGCAATCCCCTGCTCAGCCTCCCAAAGTGCTGGGATTACAGGCATGCACCACCACACCCAGCTGTAATTTTAAAATTCATTCAGGTTAATTTTCTCTCACCCATTGAAAGAAACTTTGACCAATTCCATAGCTTTCCTGCTTATTATTAAATAATTGATGATCATACTTTTAGTTTGAGTCTAAAACTCAGTCTCTACTTACTGATTAGAAGGTAAGCTAGGCACAGTGTTCACCTGTAATGCCAGCACTATGTATGGGAGGCTGTGGTAGGAGGATTGCTTAAGTCCAGGAATTCAAGACCAGCCTGGGCAACATAATGAGACCTCGTCTCTACAAAAAAAATCAACAAATTAGCTAGGCATGGTGACATGTACCTGTAGTACCAGTTACTCAGGAGGCTGAGGCAGGAAGAGCCCAGGAGATCAAGCCACTGTACTCTAGCCCACATGCGACCCACATGCAATAGATAATAAATAAATAAATAAATAACAGTAGATAGATAAATAAATAAAATAATTAGAATGCCCTGGCCAAGATATTGATCAAAACTTCAAATTTGATGTTAAGATGAAATGTTCTCTCCCTTTGGCAGGACTTGTTTCAGGCCGTCTTCTTCCCTACTTTGCACCTGAGTTTTCAAGAGAAAAAGGCAAGGGAAGTGTTGACGGGAAAGAGAAGAGAAAAGGGCAAGAAACTTCTCAACTGAACTTAAGCAATCCCCAGTCGTTTTGCACTCTGAACAAGCTCACATGAAAAACTGGTTTTATGTGGCTTTTCAAGGATGCCCTTCCCTGGGGACTTTTCTGCAATTGCAGGCTGACATCTCTTCATTCTGGGTGGTTACTAGTGAAATTGTGTGGTAAATGCTCAGTATTAGACCAAACATCATGAAGATAGAGGCAATATCTATTCTGCTAATATTATAATCCCAGTGTCCTGCATTGCGTTTGGCATGCAGTAATCTCTCATTAAATATGGGTTAAATGACTAAGTGAAAGATGCTTATTGTCAAATTCAATGTTCACTTTCTGTCTCTAACTAAATTAACCTAGAAACACATTTTATGTTGTTGGTCATGCCCTCTCATAAAACCCTCCCTTCCTTCTTCTGAGACACAATATCTCCTGGTTTTCTGTTGTTGCTTTTTGTTTTTTCCTCTCTGGTCACTATTGGTCTTTATGAAGACTTTGCTTCTTTGTTTGGCAGCTCCTTTATGCCAGTGTCCCCTTAAGCTGAATGTGTGGCTTTCTTTTCTCATCACTGTTTATGGTTTCCTTTCTCTATTCTTTTGGCTTTAAGTAAGAAGTCTGTAATTCCAGCCCAGAGCTCGCTCCTAAACTTCACACCCATGTATTCAACTGCCTATGGAATATCTGCATCTCACAGAAACCTCAAACTCCTTGCATCCAGATTTGAATGTTTCATGTTGTCTCTAAGACCCATCCTAGTCCTTGATTTTTATAATGTAGTGAATAGCATCATTATTTTTAAAATAATAATAATAGTTATTATTATTATTATTTTAGTTGGAGTCTCACTCTGACGCCCAGGCTGGAGTCCAGTGACACGTTCATGGCTACCCCAGCATCGACCTGCTGGGCTCTGGTGTTCCTTCTGCCTCAGCTTTCCAAGTAGCCAGAACTACAGGCATGTGCTACCACACCCAGTTAATTTTTTTATTTATCGTAGATACGAGGTCTTGCCAAGTTGCCCAGGCTTGTCTCAAACCCGCGACTCAGGCAATCCACTTGCCTCAGCCTCCCAAAATGCTGGGATTATAGGCTGAGCCACTGAGCCTGGCCACATCATTATTATATAGTCAGTTCCTTTGGTAAGAAATCTGGAAGCACATCCTAAGCTTTAGTTTTCTCATTCAAAACACACAAACAAGTGGTTCTCCAAATCCTTCCTATTTGACATTTTTAATCAATATCTTCCTCTACTTTCCAGAGCTTAATTTTGGGTCCCTATCGCTTTTCAATTCAGTTATTACTATAGTTTCCTCCTAACTGATCACCCCACCTCTTCCAGTCTATCTCCTATGCGCTGCCAGAGTGATCATTCTTAAAACTCAAATTTAATAGAAATTCCCTTCTTGAAACAGCTTCCCATATGGTATTCAAGATAAAACACAAGCTCTAGCCTGGATCAGAAGGCCCTTGATCTTTCCTAACTTATCTGTCCCATCTCAATTCTAGCCTTTTTCTATAAGGAGAACCGTACTCAAACACCATAGTTCTCCCAAAGGAGGCATATTAATTTACAGCCTTAGACTGGCATATTTTTACTCTCCTTCGCCTTTTTCAGTTTCCAAAATTACAAAAAATGTATCACTTCATTCATCATAGAATAACAAGTAGGTTTTAGGCTAACTCTTCTCATACTTCAAGATCTAAGTCAAAGAAATAGCTCCCTGAGAAGCATTCCCTGTTATCTTTTCTTAGGTTGGTTTTCTCCTGTGTCCCCACATGTTCATATGTATATTTCTGTTTTAGGACTGAGAACATTATATTGCTTTTTTCTTTTCTTTTCTTTCTTTTTTTTTTTTTGACATGTCTTTTTCCTCATTATTGAGTACAGCAAAGGTAATTAGGTCATGGGTAGAGATGTGTGATGTCAAAATCAGGCTATGGAGTGAAATTTTTCATTGCCACTTACAAACTGTTGACCTAAGTTAGGCTAGTCACTTACTTTATTGATCCTCAGTTTCATCATCTGTAAAATATGTATGGTAATATTTCCTATTTATAAAGATATTACAAAGGTATAAGAAGTTTGTATATGTAAGGTGTTTACAACAATGCATTATACATAATAAGTGCTTGATAGAAGTAGCTATTATTATTTTTCTTTCTCTACCCATAGAGAAAGACCCTCAAATATTAATTAGTAGAACGAATGAGTGGATTAATGGATGAACAAACGTGCTGGTGATTAATTTTTAGAAAACTATAAATGTTTAAAATATGCCTAAATATTTCCTCAGAGAGCATGTTCCTGACCCCTCCACAAATTAAAACAGATTTTCCCTGTTTTCATAGAATCCAGTCCACCTCCTCCTTATGTTTCTTGTAGAATAATATAATCAAATCCAGTTCTTCTCCTTCATATTCTGTATTAAATTTTACACAAATATATGTTTTCATCACTAGGTATGTATTTGTTTTTCATATTTGTATCTCTCACTCAAATTTACTTGATGTCAGGCAATTATTATTTTGTACCCTGGTGTTTACTCAGTACCCAGCATAGTGTTTAATGCGTATTTGTTGAATGCGTGGAGGCAAAGTCAAAGTAGTGTGAATGGAATTCATTATTCTTAGGTGAGTTGGCATGATGCTCAGAACTTGCTCGTGCCTCCACATCATCCTAAGAAACAGTAGTTATCCTACTATTAATATCACAGGCTACAAGCCTAAGTATGCTCTCAGTCATAGCTTTATCTAGTAGTAACTCTTTGTATTTAGTAGGTATTCATTTTTCCCTATTCAAATTTCCTCCCATTTCTGTTTTATTAATTATAACATATATAATTTAAGTTAAAAACATTACTTAAATCTGATTTTAGAGGGAGACGGGGGAAGAAATTACAAAAGAGAGGGGGAACTGATTATTGTTGATTCTCGTGAAAGTATGAAACTATACCATTTATAAGGCTGAGAACGGGGCACCAAGAAAAGTGCCATGAATCTAAATGCTAATTATAATACTGTTACTAGCAAAAGGCATTTGTTTCATGTTTTACAAACACAAAGTTGTTTCACATGCATTCTAAAGAACTCAACACATGCATTTTGGTCCACATTTCACATATGGATCAACAAGGCCCAGAGAAATTGCATGACTTCTCAAGTGCTCACAGTGATTGAATTGGTCAAGCTATGACTCAGATATAGATCAGCTTTGCCAAGTCCATTTCTCTTTTATAGGCTACCATTGTACTTCCTTCTCAAATGAAACTATGCGCCATTACAAAAACAACACTAAACTGGGAATGGATTTTTCATTGTGATTTATTTTAGAGGAACAGGTAACAGGATCTACTCATCATGTTAAATACCAGAAAGAGTGGGTCACACGTACTTTTGAGCTGACTCAAGCTACGATGAGATTCTGAAACAAGTTATACCAAGTATTTCTGAAATAAATTAATGAACTTGTTTGACTTCTGCATTTTATTAGAGGTAGATACTGTATTTTATCTCTTGCTTGTCAAATGATAATGTCTAAAGCAGATCATTGTTTAATTACAACGAAAGCTGAAGTAAACAGCATGAGCGATTTCTAAAAATCTAACCACTGATAACCACACCCTTTGGCAACTCTCGTAAGTCTCACAAAAAGACAATGGAGTAGATTGTTTTAAGTGAAAATAAAAAAAATAAGCATTAAGCTCTGTGCCAAGACCTGGCAAAAGATGGAATCTTGATTAAAACTAATGAATAAAAGTGCCTTAAACTTATGTAAGGGATCCTTCTTTTGTTTGTTGTTGTTGTTTTTTTAATTTTTTGTACACATTGTACATTTTTCTATGTTTTACGATTACCATGTGAAAGGGATTATTCTAAGCCGGAAAAAGCTTTCAATTAAGTATATTTTAATGGTTTTAAAAGTGTAAACTTGCAGTCATGTAGAATAAAGTTTGAATCTTACCTGCTAATTTTTGCTACTAACAATTATTAGTGCAATGGACTGTTTTAAGTAGGAAAAAGCTTTCAATTAAGTCTGTTGTAATATTTTTAAAAGTATAAACTTGCAGTCATATAGATCAAAATTTGAATCCCACCTGCTCATTGTTGCTACTAACCTATGAGAATAAAAGAAAACTTCTTAAACTTTTTGATAACATCACAAAAAAAAGCTGTCAGGATTAAATAAGATACCATATTAATTTATCCATTTATTCATTCCAAGCTTACTTTGTATCAGACACTGTTCCAGGCACCTAAGATACAGTAAGCAAAACAAAATCTCTGTCCACTCAGTTTTCTTTTCAGTAAATGTGAAATAAGAAAGGCCTTATTATTATGCCTGCCATTATGTGTAAGAGGTACACAAGAAACACTGACTTTCTTTTTCAATATTTCCTTTCATCACATTTTCTAAATTCCTTGGTTCTTTTCCAATAGGTATGTGGATTAAACCTAGAATGATTTAAGAATTGATGTCAGCAGCTACTTCTGAAAGTGGAATAAAGATTCTACCAAAAATAAGAGTAGTGGTTGAAAGTGTGTTTAAGATAAGTCCCAAGTTAACTGCTTATTCCTTTATATTTTCTAATGTCTGGAAAAAGAGGGAAAAAAAGGTCCATGGAATGATCAGTTGCTGATGTTTGATCAAATCACCTACATGAGCTAAGGGTCCACACTTGAAGAGGATGAAGATTGGTCAAAAATTGTTATCAATTTTGTACATTGATTGCCTTATGTGAATATGAATCAGGCTATTTTCAGGAATATTGCCATGTTTTGGTCTCAAAATATACTCATCCATACACTATTAGGGGAAAGAAAGAAAAATAAAGGAGGAATAGGTCTCTGAGGATGTAACAAGGAAGGAAGAGCCAGCATTTGGCAGTCACTTGAAGATATGAAGGAAAGAAAAAGTAAAAATCATGTAACTGCCAAGAATCTTGGGGTTTTTGTCTAGGGTGGGCTTATTTTTAAACTCCTGTGGAGGAATTAAGAGACAAGGAGAAGAACTCTGGTAACCTCAGGACTGCATGTGTGGTTGTAGATAGTATCACTGAAGAAGGATAAGAAAATTTACAAGTTTAACCACAAAAATAAAGATATGAAATAGAAAGAAAAATTTCTGTCATTAACTTAGAACCCAGAATCAAAGCATAAAAAACAATCTGTGATGGATGGGTCGCTCGCATTAACCAAATTAAACCACGATGAGTGTAATCATATTAAAAACTGATTTTAATTGCTGCAATTAATTTTAAACTAACAATCTGGATATTATTAAACATTTTAAACATCTCAGAACTTGAATCAATTTTATTTTGGCTGATTATATTGTTCTATATCCAGATATAAACCCAGAGAGTAAATGGAAATGTGGGATAAATAAAACAGGATAGAAAAAGGAAAGAAGCAACCAGAACATCCAGGGTGATGGAGAAATACTCCAGGACGGCTGTTTGTTAATAGATTTAGGGAGCCACAAATCTGACCCAAACAGGAGGAGAGAGGGTTCCAAGAGCGATGTGTCCAAGAAAAATGCATTAATAAAATACCTTCTCTATTTATTAGTGAGAATGAGATGATTGTGCTTATAGCAGGAAGCTTGGAAGTCATTTAGCAAAAGGTATAAGAGAAGGTAAAGATTAGACAATTACTAAATCCATGGGAAATACACGTTGTTCCAGAAATAAATGTAATCATACTATACAATGTGGCCTACCTGTGAAGTGTTTACCAGCAATAGCCCTTGACCTGGGACTTACACTGTTGGCAGTCTTGGTTTTCAGGCTTTAAGAATTGAACTGGAATGTACACCACTGGCTGTCCTGGGTCTGCAGTTGGCAGATGGCAGATTATGGGAATTATATGTCCATGATCTCAGGAGCCAATTCCTTGCCATAGATCTCATTCTCTATCCATCCTGTTGGTTCTGTTTCTCTGGAAAATTCTGACTCATGCAAATGCTGAGAAAGGAAGAAGATAATACAAGAAAATTTAAAAATTTACTGTGGCTAAGTATGGTGGCTCACACATATGATACTTTGGGAGGTCAAGGTGGGAGGATCACTTGAGGCCAGGAGTTCAATGGCCAGTCTAGACAATATAGTGAGAACATGTCCATACAAAAAAAAAAAAATTTAAAACATTAGCCAGCAGGGTGGTGCACACCTGTAGTCCCAGTTACCTGGAAGGTTAAGGCAGGAGGATCCCATGAGCCCACAAATTTGAGGCTGAGTTATGTTTGAGCCACTGCACTCTAGCCTGGGTGACAGAGCAAGACCCTGCCTTAAAAAAAAAAAAAAAAAAGTTTTTTTAAACTATTGTATCAGAATCAGCAAAGAGTGTGGATAACTCCTTTGTATCCTTCCCTTAAGCCTTTCATTGCCCCCAAATTATAAGTGAGCTTAAGCTAATACGGACTGTTTTCTCAGTACCCCAGACCCTAACAATCCATCAGACTTGCATACACCAAACACAGACTTGAGCAATAGAAGACATCCTTTAAAAGAATGTGTGTAAGAGTCTTCTCTAAAGTATAAGTCATTAATGACACTCCTGAAGGGGAGATCAGGGAGTGGTGGTTACCAGGCATGTTTTCCAAAACTATCTTCCACCCTCACATTCTACAATTATCTGCTTCTAAAATATCTGCAAACCTTTGATATTCACAGGCACTACAAATATAACTGATAAGGAAATTCTCCTGCACAACTATATGTGAAAAGAGGAATTAATACAATGTAACCTTTAAAATTAAAATCAAAACTCATTTTTACAGTTCTTCCTAATAATCAGTAATAGTAGCAACTCAGATTAATTTTTGTAGTAAGAGAGACAACACCTTAATTTGTATTCAAAGTGTTATTTGTAAGAACACTCCTAAAACATTCTATTCTTCATATATATATTTTTTATTTTCAATTTTCTCTACTCATTTTTATCTCATTTTACACAGTTCTTATAAAATTACAAAAGCATTTTGTTTTGTAAAGTCCAAAAACAAGATTTAAACTTTATAAATTTTAACAGGCTTGCGCTTTAAGAAGTCAATGTGGCAAATGTCTTATTTTCTGAAATTCAGTTTTTAGTTTCTCACTTTTTAAATAACTGTTATATTTTCTATTCCTAAGTGAGATTTTATTTTCATTAAAAGATTGAAATTACAGAATCTAAAAGGATTCAAAGGTCTTTTCTCAACTTCCAAATGTATTAAGGTAAGATCTGATATAAGGTGTTTATATCTAAAGAAACACTTTTAAAGTAAGTAAAATTTATATCCATCAATCACCCTCACCAACTAACAAAATGATGATAAGAATGACTTTCCACAAGTATTATTAAAATAAAGAAGTCTAGTAGTATTACAAAGAAATCTAGATATACTTCTCAAGCTTTAGAAAAATAGAAAATATTCATTTATTTGTTAATTACCTCTTTGTCAAAAGTTTCACCATAAGCTCTGTTCCCAGCACTGTGATTGTTCTGGTATTGGTCTCTAATATCTAGATCGCTGAAGCTGCCTCCTCTCCTGTCTTTTTAGACCTGGTTGTTAACCATTCTTTCTCTTTCCTCTCTCCCCTTCTTTTTCCCCTTCTTCTTCTCCCTCTCCCTACTTCTCTCTTTCTGGCTCCAGTGTAGATAAGTAAAGTCCTCATAATTCTAGAACTCTATTTTTTTAATTTACATTTCATAAATGTTTTGCTATTCCGTTTGATTGTCGACTGAGCCTAGACTTAGAATTGCCATTTTAGTGGACATAGGCAGTTTTACTGTATTGATAGAGCACAATTATTGAATTATTCCCTGCATGTTGGCTTTTTATTGTTTGTTGTTTCTGTTTTGCTCCTTTAGGTGTTCCTACATTAAAGAGAAGACATTTCTTTAAAACATCTTCTCTCTGGTGATCCTATATAAGGAATAACCCTCTATCCTTAGAACTTCCGTTTTTAGAGCATCTACCTCTGTCACTCTGATAACCACCTGACCTTGAGAAACTTCCCTTTAATGTCCCTGGATCTGGTACTTTCGTCCTAGCTTTCAGATGTGTGATAAGGAAATTCTCCTGCACAGCTTATGTGCCAATGTGACTATTTCCATCAGAGTTAGCGTCCCATGTCTGGTTCAGCGGAATGGGACATGCAATGGGTTGCATGTGGAGAGGCATGGGCTGGGGAGAACAAGAATAAGCAAATAAACAGAAGGTACTAAGCACTTGCACATTTCTTTTCTCTGGGAAAGAAAAACTATAGAGTGAGAGAAAGTTGACATAAGGACAAGTTGAGAAAAATAATGATAGGGATAAGTAATCTGTTGACAGCAATGTAGGCAGACATTTTATTCATTCCAAATCAAATCATATCCACTTGCAAAAAATAAATAGGTTATAAAAGGGCAACATTTATTTTTAGTATTGTAAGCATTAGTTTATTTATCTGATGGTCTGTTTAGCTGTGATGATTTAGATCAGAGAGACAATTAAAATTAATATTGAAGCTATCATTGCAGTTTGGTTCAACTACCACAGAAAGATACAGTCCTCATTTCTTATATTTTAACTCCCTTCATTTAAAGCACAATGTACTTTACACTGAATTTTTGAAGAGCAGTTTCTAAAGGAAATATGCCTTTGGAGATCAACAAATGACAAATATAATTTGTTTCGATGAACCCCATTGTTTCAGTTGCTACGATATTATCTGTGGGTATTAAAGAAAAACAGAAAGTAACTTAAATTAAGCTACTTTAATTGTACGTTGGAAGATCAGGGAGATTTTTAAATGAAGTTCAAAGTTCATTTTCTTTCATGCAATATATATTTACTTATATAATTTGGCAAGATACTTCCTTATCAATTAATTTGGTCTCAGTAATAAGAGTCTTCATCCTCAGTGGAAACAGAGGCGATCAGAAAAGTATCCACGGACTCTTGAAAAATACCCAAAGCTACCTTCTTGTCACAGCTCAAAGTCAGACTTGCTGAGATAGCTGGGTGGCATCCCAGGACCTGACACTGGTGACCAACTACTCATTAAATGACTGACTCTCTTCTCAGTCCCACAATCCTTTTCATCTTTGAAATCTTTGTTTTTGGAGTGGCATAACAAATCTATTTTCTTGAACTGAGGGTAGTATAAGAAATAACATAATACAGTAAAACATACATTTGAGTCCTGGTTCCAACTTACTGCCTACATCAGCCCATAAATTACTTAAACTCTCTAAACTTCAGCTTCTTAACCTTTGAACGGAGTGCCAATGCCTACTTACTAGGGTTGTTGTAGGTCTAGGTGAAATGACTTAGCAAATAGGGACTCCATAATTATTGGTTCTCTTCCTATATCCTGTAAGAAAATAACTTTTGTTCAAGCCAGAAAGAAAGGTCAGGAAATCATCTGAAATAGAGTTGGCTAACTTTATATGTAAAGGCCCAGATAGTAACATATTTTAGGCTTGGTGGATCATACAGTTTCTGTTACAGCCACTCACCTCTGCAGTTGTAGGACAAAAGTGTCCAGAGACAATATGTGAAAAAAATGAGTGGGGCTGGATTTGGCCCATGGCCCATAGTTTGCCAATCCCTATTCTAGTGAATCAGCAACAAATGAGTGAAAAGATTTGTTCAGCATTGGGAAAGATTCCATTAAAGCAAGAGTGGCAGGAATTTGTAGAGAGTGGGGTGAGTCGCAGGTATGCATTGCTTGATGTCTCTCTTCTACTTGTTTTGATCTGTACTCATCTCTTCCTTCTGTGACCCCTCATGGTGCTCATAATCTGTGCTGTCACACTAAGGGAAATTAGTCTGTATTATAACAGAACCAATGCTCCAAGGTATGAGCAGAGACTCTCCACATAGAAAGACCTGGTTTTGCTGGGCATGGTGGTTTATGCCTATAATTCCAACACTTTGAGAGGCTGAGGTGGGAGGACTGCTTGAGCCCAGGAGTTCAATAACAGCCTAGGCAACATAGTGAGACCTCACTTCTACAAAAAAAAAAAAAAAATTAATAGGCCATGATGGAGTGCACATGTAGTCCCAGCTACTTGGGAGGATAAGGTGCAAGGATTGCCTGAGCCCAAGAGGTTGAGGCTGCTGTGAACCA
The DNA here is from genome assembly GCA_963574415.1 of Tarsius wallacei. Taxonomy (NCBI): domain Eukaryota; kingdom Metazoa; phylum Chordata; class Mammalia; order Primates; family Tarsiidae; genus Tarsius; species Tarsius wallacei. The sequence continues at coordinate 12,922 of CAUYQG010187436.1, forward strand.
TGACTGTACCACTGCACTCTAGCCTGGGTGATGGAGTGAGATACTGACTCACCCCGTCCCCTCCCCCCATTAAAACAAAAAAGCAATACCTGGCTTAAAATGAGGTTAGTTGCGTCCCACCAGAATACTTTTATACTAAGCTCTTCTCCAGTCATATTTAAGATGATTTTGTGCTTAGTTTTAATAAAGGAATGTGAAGCTAGATAGTACTTATCTTCTGTCTTTTGTTGTCCAAAGGTTGTTTCATTTATTGACCTCTTAGTTTCCTATAAGTATAACAAAGACCATGAAACCAGGACCATGTCAAGTAATTGTTTTGAACTTGTTTATCAAGCAATTGTTTAGAACAACATAGAGGTAGGACGGAGGTGAAGGATATATATAATTAAACAAAACAGAAAACATTTAGGTAATTTTTTTGACACATTTAATCAAGCTTTTGCTTTACCAAAACTTTCCTGTAATTTGTAGGATGAGAAGATACTGAACTTTCATGTGACCTCAAAAACACATATGGTTTACATTGTTATTACCAAAGTGCATCCAAATTCATTCTTATTTTATGACCAATAAAACATATTATGATTCAGCTGGCTGAGATAGAGAGCTAGAATCAAGGGTTTTATTTTTTTTTATTTAATTTCTGCATGAAACATGTTGGCTGTTAGAGGCATCAAATGCAATGATGTGGACTTGGTAGCAATAGTGTCTAAACCATTCATCTTCCAAGGAGCGGGGCATAATTGCACATCAAAGAATGCCAAGATGATCTATTGAGGAATAGAAAGAAATGATAATTTCTACTGATATTTACTTTATTTCGTTTGAGACAGGGTCTCTCACTCTATTGCCCAGGGTGGAGTGCAGTAGCACAATCATGGCTTACCATAGCAACCTGGACCTCTCAAGTTCAGGTGATCTTTCAGCCTTAGCCTCCGAGTAGCTGAGACTACAGGTGTGTGCCACCATGCCTGGCTAATTTTTTCTGCAGAGACAAGGTCTTGCTACATTGCCCAGTCCACTCTTGAGCTCCTGGGTTCAAACAATCCTCCTATCTTGACCTCCCAAAGTGCTGGGATTACAGATGTGAGCCACCTCGCTTGGCCTTATATTTATTTTCAGTGGAAACACTTAAGAAGAAAGGTAAGGTTTACTAATATTTAACATACACGTGAACTTGCTGTGTTTATCAGGTAACCCGTCGTCAGGCCCACTAGTAAGGGATCCGTGGATAAATTGGAAAGTAATTCTGCAACAAGGTCCCTCATTCACTTGTTAACTTCCAACATATTACAGTTCATGTAAACTCAGTAATTGTATTTACAAACTAGCTTACCTAGATTTAGCCAAAATGAACTTTACGAAATAGACAAGTGGTTTAAAAAGATTCTAGCAAATTTAAGAATATTGCTACTAATGTAAGCACAGGCAAACTACAAAGAGAATGGCAGAGCTGACACTTTTACTCCCTGAACAAACTGTGCGTCAGTTGTAAGATTAAAGACAAGGACAGCCTAATCTAATCTGTCAGCCAATGAAATTCAAATTGTCAAGAAGTGTATTTAACAATGGATTTACAAGAGCAGTTGTTAGCGAAGAAACTTCTTCTACATGTACTTTATGCTTTAAGAAATAACATACAGTCATCACTATTGCTAATATAGTTTACAATGTGGTTTACACTTTATCATGACCTCTTAAAATGTCAGCATTTTATGTCATTTATTAAATAAATTCATACAGAATTGTGTATATATGATTTATGAATAAGTTCTCCAAGAGACGTATAGAAAAATGTGTATTGAAAAAACCCTTATTAGGCCAGGTGCGGTGACTCAAGATGTAATCCCAGCACTTTGGGAGGCTGAGGCGAGAAGACTGCCTGAGCCCAGGGGTTAGAGACCAGCCTGGGCAACTTGGTGAGACCTCGTCTCTACAATACATCAAAAAATTAGCCAGTCATGGCAGCATGTGCCTGTAATTCTGGCTACTTGGAAGACTGAGGTGGAAGAATTGCCTGAGCCCAGCAGGTTGACGCTGGGGTGACTGTGAGCTTGCCACTGCACTGCAGACAGATTGAGACTCTGACTCAAAAAAAAAAAAAAAAAAAGCAAAGAAAAAAGCTTTACTAGTAGAAGGGAGTGCACAATCAAAAAAGTTTATAGAAGAAAGTTTGAAATAATCAGCTCAAACAAATAAATGAAATAGCATGAAATAGATTAATTTTATTCCATGTATATGTTGTCAGCACTGGAAGTATGTTCCATTTCTGCATCTTACAAGTGGCATGCTTATTGGATGACCACAAAGCAGTCAGATTTGTATGTGGTATGCTTGCAAACTATTTGGCTTCTGATAAACATCAAAATAACCTATCAACAAAGATTTGAAAAATATTTTTTTAAAGCAATGCCAATTACAATAGCTTCAACAAAAAACAAAATATGTGCTAGAATGACTTGTACATTAAAAACTAAACACCACTAAGAAAAACTAAAGAGGAGAGATTTACCATGTTCACAAATTGGAAAACTCAATATTGTTAAAGTCAATTCTCCCAACCCAGATTGATCTATGAACTAACTGCCATCCCAACCAAAATCCCAGATGTCTTTACTTTTTGTCTATTTTTTATTTATTACTTTGGCAGAAATTGACTAGCAAATTCTAAAATTAATATAATTAATTTTATATTATTTAAAATTTAAAGGACCTAAGATTTAAATTATTTAAAATTTAAAGGGCCTAAGATAGCCAAAAATATTTTTAATAAAAATAATTTGTATGCCTAGCCTTGAATTTTACCCCACAATTTTAAAACGAAAATTAAAAGAGAGAGAAAAAAAGAAAAGAACAAAGTTGAAGGACTTACACGATCTGATTTCAAGACTTCCTATAAAGCTACAGTAATTAAAATAGTATGACATTGGCAAAAGAATACACAAACAGTTCATTGGGATAAAAGAAGTCACAAATAAACCCACTATGTATGGTTCATTAATTTTCAACAAATTAATGAAGATAATTCAACAAGGAAAAGTCATCTTCAATAAATGATGCTAAAACTGAATATCTGTTTTGGAAAAAGTGAATGGGCTATCCATGGGGAGAAGAATGATCCTTGGCCTTTATTTACTTCATGTCATTTGAAAATCTACTCAAAATGGATCCTAGATCTAAATGCAAAAGTAAAAGCGATGAGATGTTTTGAAGAGAAGACAGGAGAAAATCTTTACCACCATATGCTTGGTAAATATTTCTCAGCATATGAAAAAGCATAAATTATAAAAAATGTGATAAATTGGACTTCATCAAAATTGAATGTTTTTGACCTGGGCAAGGTGGCTCATGCCTGTAATCCCAGCACTTTGGGAGACAGAGGCAAGAAGACCAGGGGTTTAAGAACAGCCTGGGCAACTTGGTGAGACCTCGTCTCTACAATATATCAAAAAATTAACCAGGCATGGCAGTGCGTGCCTGTGGTTCCAGCTCCTTGGAAGACTGAGGTGGAAGGATCACCTGAGCCCAGCAGGTCGAAGCTGTGGTGACCATGAGCATGCCATCACACTCCAGCCTGGGTGACAGAGTGAGAGTGAGACTCTGACTCAAAAAAAAAAAAAGAATGTTTTCCTCATCAGAGTCACCATTATGAAAATGAAAATCCAGCTACAGACTGAGGGGCTGGAAGAATAGGTACAATGCATGCACGAGACAAGTGATTGATATCCAAATTACACAAAGAATTCTTGCAACTCAATAATATGAAAGCAAACAAAGAATTAAAGTGTCCAAAATGTATTTATTTATTTTTCTGTAGTGGAATCAATAGTTTGTTTTATCTTGTCTTTTGTTTTTTTAAACAGGGGGAGAGACTTTACCTGGAAGTCCAAACTGTACCTGTATGCAGCCTACTCTAAATAAAACAAACAACTCTAAAATAAAATTTAAAAAAAGAAAGAAAAAAGCTTAAGGACAAGTAAAGAATCAACAGTTTTGAATTTTTAAAATATTTTATATTAGAATTGTGGTGTACATGTGAGGATTTGTCACATAAGTATATTGCATGAAGGTAGGTTTGAGCTTCTGAGGAACCCTACCCCCCACCTAGTAGTGGGTATGATACCCAGTGGGTGGTTTTGTATTCCTTATTTTCTTTCCCTCCCTCCTTTCTTTAGCAGTGCCCCGTGTCTGTGTTTTTCATCCTTGTGCCTATATGTACCCAATGCTTAGTACTCTTTATGAGCTATTTACCTAAGAGAAATAAAAACACATGCCCACAAAGACTTGTATACAAGTGGTCACAGCAGCTTTGGAAATTAAAAATAATCGAATGTTCATTAACAGATGAATAGATAAGTTATGGAATATGCTTGAAATAGAATATTATTCAGCAGTTCAAAAAAACATTGCTAATATTTGCAACGATGTGAAAAAATCTCAAAAGAATTATGTTGCATGGAAGAAGCCAGACACCAAAGAATACCATTGTAAATTTCCATTTATATGAAATTCTAAGAGAGACAAAACTAATCTCTCCTCACAGAAAGCAAGTCAGTGAGTGTCTGACCCGAGTGGCTGTTGGGATTGAATAGGAAAGTACTTATTGACTACAAAGAGTTCAAGAAAACTTTATGGGATTGTGAATAATACTATGTGTCTTGGTTAGACTGAAGATTATCAAAATTCATCAAATTTTACTCTTAAAATGGATGTATTTCATTGTATATTAATTATACCCCAATAAAGTCAACTTTTAATATAACCTCAAATCTGTTATTCATAAAATTGCAGACAGGATATTTACTTGCTAGTTTTCTCATTTATTATCTGCTTCTCTCAGCAGAAGCAGATAAAAGAGATTTAGACCATATCGCTTTTATTAACTGAGTTTTCAAAGCATATTTCACTTTGCCTGACTCAAAGAAGACACTCAATAAACAATTCTTGAATAAATAAATGAATAAATGATTTGTCATTGTATTCCGTTGCCTTCCCACAACCACAGTTTCCTTAAGTTAAACCCATAGTCTACAAGCCTGTTAATTTCCCTCATTTCTTGAACTCAATCCATTTTAAAATAAATGAAATCCAGATGTCATCTGGGAATTATTAAAACCCTCGGATCTAAACATTTGTTTGCCTTGAAAACAATTCCCAAGCAAATTAAGACACAGTCCAAACCCATCCTAAAGTCTGTTATAGATCACTAGATAGGTAGGTAGTCTTCTAACTCAGGAACTGTCCAATCCTTTCATCACCTTTCAATTGAGGGACAAGCTGAATTCCAGCCCTGAGACTCTAGCTGCTTGAACTCTGGCTATGCTGGAATTCTAATCCACATACAGTTGTCTTGTGTGAGTGATATTTTCTGGTAGAAGTCAAGCCTTTTTTCAGGAATAAAAAGTGGTTGCGTAACTGAATTAGCAAAACAACCTATATGCTAAACCACATTAGAAGCAGAATCCACTAAAAGTGTTTAGTGCCCATCTTTTCCCCAATATCACTGGTGAAATGATAAGGACAGCAGGGCTTCCACTGACAGGTGTGTGATTGATAAAATGTCATATTAGTTCCAAAGGCCCATGTTTCCTCGGTTGGTCCCTGGATTACACTAGGTACTGGAGTAGTAATGAAGAAACCCATTCCTGTGTGCAAAACCGAGGAAAGACAGGAAATGAAAACTGTGACTCGGAGTAATGTGGATGGATAGAATCGTGGAAGCCAGAAATTCTGCCTAAATCTTTGCATTAAGTTCTGAAAGGGTGTCTTTTTCAAACCCCAAATATAGGCAAGATCGAAGTATTAAATGATACAACAATATTTCCTGTTGGCCCAGGGATGGCTCAGAAATTGGGGGTCAAGTAACGAATTGATGCATCACTGTGCAGAGTTGGGAAGTCGTTAAATAGAGGTGGGCTGATGTAGGATACATAAGCATAGTATTTACTACTCTTGTGAAGAAGGGCTTCTGAGAGTGGGCAGTAGAATTAGCAAGGGGGATGTGAGAGGCAGAAAAAAGGGGGAGGTTATAATGCTTCACAGTTCATTGGATGCTAAATAAACCTTGAGATTTCAACACAGAGAAGCTTGATAATAACGTGCTTTTTTCCTTTTCTAAATCCTTTCCTGTCACACGCTTCAGTTAAGTTTGAAAATGACTCCAGAATAGACCATTTCAGGTGTGATGATCACATTTCAAGGAAGTCAGCTGTTAGGTCTCAAGAAGGGCAGTGGCCTTCTCAGCTGTTTTACTATGGCAGTTCTATTTAAATGATTATCTTTTCGTCACAGGAAGTGTGGCCTAAGTTGCCCCAATTTGAGCTCTTATTAAATTCTGTTACTTTCAGAGAACTGACCATCTATTTGCTAGATTCAAATCTCCTCCTTTAAGATGTACTGGGCCTCATCCCATTAAGCATGTAAACCAAACCTACCAAGCATCTGGATAAATATTTGCTAACTTTAAAAGTGAAAAAATTCAGTTGACTTATCAATAATAAGGCATGATTAGGTCAACATTTAAAAATACATGACCCCAACAAAAAATATGGGGAAAAAAATGTTGTTTGAGCACCAAGAGGAATGAATATTGGAAGACCAAGACAAGTATTTAGGAGTGAAGCAGAAATTGACTATAAAATGGGTACAATTTTAGAAAAAGAAAGAAAAGGAGGTCACTCAATTTCAAAAGTTGTAATAAAGACAAAATGCAAACTATCAAATAAAATTCATTTAAATGCATTTCATATATATATGAAACTTAAACACTCCCAAGCACATATATCGGATGCATGGTATTTTTCTTCTACATAAAAGTGACTATGTGAATAAATGGTTGATTAGTAAGTGTTTTATTGCTTGACCATACACTCTAAACTACACAAAGTGTCACCAATTGTTGATAAGGGCTACTTTGTTTTTGTTTAGATTCCCTGATTTGGATTAAGTAGGTTTGGATTGAGTTTGGATAGTTGAGCTCTGGAAACATATACTTTTTGTCAACTTGAGTCAACCCATTTCTCATCAGATGCTAAATTTCACAGACTGGAAACATTCCTCTACAAATGCTGTTAGCACCATTGACATAACCCTTCATGTAAGAGCAGACTACAGACCTAGATACAGTCTAGTTATCTCGAATGTAACTAGATGAATATGGCCTTTTTATATGATCACTTATAGGTTAATGGGTCAAGATAACTCAGTTGCTTTACATATGCCTTAAGCTATGGGACCATTTCACTCTCCGCTCCACTAGAAATAATAGAAAGTATCTGGCATTGGAGATCGGGTTAAAATCCTAATTCCACCACCAGCCGTGTGCCCCTAGGCAAGATATGTGATTTCTCCAGGGTCCAGGTTCCTCCTCTGTAAAATGGGAACGATATTACTTACTTCATAGGGTTTTGTGTGGATTACATAAACTAACATAGCTAAAGCACAGGTTTTGGAAAAACAGCAAGTTCACAAAAAAGAAGGAAGAAAAGAGAACTCTCTTCCTACGCTCCAGGCCAAACCTACGAGATGTCATTCCAACTAGCTGGGTCTTTGCCTTTGTTTCTGCCAGTTTCCATTTCCTATCTCTAAGAATGAGTAGAGACAGATTTTAGTGACTGTGTTCACATCCTCCTGGAATGGAATTTTGGCATGAACTAGCATCAAGTTTGGTATGCACACCCCCCTCCACACACACACACTCACTGTTTCCACACATGTGGCATTGCCTTTGTTCCTTGGGGCTCCCTTATAGAAAGATTGCCTAAGTCATGTGCCATTTTGATTTTGGGCTTTAAGCTGTTGACTCTCCTCAAATTCTCAAGTCCCGTGAGCTTCCACCATCTACCCTTTCCATAAATTTGCTCTTCCCTGGGATCCCAGCTATAACCCCAATGCAGAACTCCACAGGGTCTTTGGCAGTTCTGCTTGGGACTAACACAGGTGTTGGCAGGCAAGGTATAATGACTAGATGACAGCACAGCCTCATAGAAACACAGAAACTAGATAGCACCTCATCACTGCAGAGCATCAATTCTTCATGCATTCAGATGGTGTTTTTTTTTTAGGCAGGGTGTCATTCTGCCACCCATACTGGAGTATAGTGGTGTGCTCCTAGCATACTGCAGCCTTGAACTCCTGGACTCAAGCAATCCCCCCACCTCAGTCTGAGTAGCTAGGACAGCAGACACACACAACCATGCCAGGCTAATTTTTAAAATGTATTTATTGTACAGATGGGATTTTACAATGTTGCGTAGACTAGTCTTGACCTTCTAGCCTCAAGCAATCCTCTTACCTTGGCCTCACACAGCACTGGGATTACAGGCCTGAGCTACCACATCTAGCCCTCTTGTTTCTTGATATTACAGCAGAATGTGAGATTGCTTAGATATTAGAGGCTTAATTATTTTTCAAAGTAATGTATTTTGAAGTAATTCCATAGTAGTATTTGACTAAACAAAAATAAAGGTTATAACATATCTTCCCTCACATTAATACAGTGACTGAATATTTTGCTCCAGTCTCTCTTTTCTGTAATATATAATTCTTTTTTTAAAAAACACAATTATACTCATACTACACGTGGTATTTTATATTCTGCTTTCCCTCAACATTATATTATTTTTGGCAGTGATTGATAATTACACTTCAATGGCCAAATTGGTATACAACAAGTAGATTTGTATTTGCCTAGTGTTTCCTATTTAGATGGAGATTTAGGTTGTTTCCAAGTTTTGAATATTATAAATCAAGTTGTGATGAACATTTAATGTATAAAATTTATTATCTTCATATTTGATCATTTATTTTTTAGGATTCCCAGAAGTGACTTTACTAGGTCAGAGTGGACACATTTTTATGACCATAATGTATCTGCCAAACTGCTTTTCAAAAGGGATGTAAAAATTTCTGCCTATTTCTCAGCTCTAATGCGAATCAAGCTGCACACAGAAGTTGGAATGAAAGGATTTTTTAAAGTGGCTTTTGCTGCCCTCACTATCTTTTACTTGGAAGGAAATTTGATGTATATTCTGCCCAGTTTTGTCAAATCTGTTCTGAGTTATTGTTATAGATACATTTAGTCATTATGAAATACTTTCTAGAATTAGATGGGGTATAAATACATGATACATTTGCCAACTAAACACAAGGCAGATTTCTGAACGGTCTTCAGGATTATTTTTTAAAACATAGTCTTCTGTGTCTATGCATTGCACTTTAATGCCAGTTGGTACATATCTTCAGACACGATCAATTTTTTTTGTATAACTCCCTCTGGGAAAATTGCTACTTTATGGTCACATAGAAATGAAGCCCAGTTGGCATTGTATATCAATACAACTGTTCTGAAAAACATACGAAAATAGATTATCAAGAAAAAAACTGATAGATTTGGACCCAATTATTTTGCTCCTAAAAATTAGTTCTAGATAAAAAATGCCTATCAGAGCTAAATGTGCAATACATCTTAGAGTTCAGCAGTAGAGAAATGTAATGTAATGTATGGCACATCTGCTGAAATGCAGTAGCCTAGCATCCTCAGCCTCTTGTTCTGGTGATAATTCTTGATTTATCCTTACCATATTCTGAGTGTATCCATCAAGTCTTTCTAGATGCTGTAAAGATACCCTGTGCTACATGGAGTAAAGACGTTAAAATGACACCATTCTCAAAATAGCCTGGGATCAATGTTATAAAAATACAGCTAGAAAGAAAGATTTCTGGCAAATGCATTTTGACAGGGGAAAAAATTCACAGGATTAAACCTGTGAATAAAAGTAGCCTTTTGTTCTCTTGTGTTCAGACTAATCTCAAAAAGCATTAGAGGCCAGATAGAAGCTGATCTAGAATATAAGCTTAAAAAAATTACTTTGGTGGAGACTAAGACCCTGTGCCCTGTTGAAATATGTGGCCTTATTTTTGCAAATATTTACTAGGTAATTTCAATATGTGCTTAACACATAATATGTTTTAAAAATAAGTTGCAATAGTATATACATTTCATTGATTGAAACAGTAATTATCCCAATGGAAAAGTAAATAACAATATGCCATAATTATTAAAAAATTGAAAAACATGAAATATTCTCAAATATCTACATCAAGTGTAGTATAGTCTCAATTATTGATATTTGATTTTAAAAAATTTGGCCGGATGCAGTAGCTCGCACTTACAACCTCAGTACTTTGAGACGCCCAGGAAGAAAAATTGCTTGAGCCCAGGAGTTTGAGACCTCATCTCTACAAAAAATAAAAAAATTAGCTGGATGTGGTGGTGTGCACCTATAATCCCAGCTACTTGGAAGGTTGATGTGAAAGGATCATTTGAGCTCAGGAGGTCGAAGCTGCAGTGAGCTGTAAGTGTACCATTACGTTCCAGACTAGGTAACAGAAGGAGACTTTGACTTGAAGGAAGGAAGGAAAGTAGGAAGGAAGGAAGGAGGGAGGGAGGGAAGGAAGAAAGAAAGGAGGGAGGGAGAGAGGGAAGGGGGGGAGGAAGGAAAAAAAGACAAAGAAAAGAAAATCTTTCATTCTTAAGGGCTTTATTCAGTGACATTCCTTCATTTACTCATTTAGCCAGGATATGTTTGGCACATACTATGTGCAAGTAAGTGTTCCTCTAGACTGTCTATTTTCCAATGTGTATTCTTCAGTAAGCTAGTTAATAAGCTAGAAATATAATGCTAGTTAATAAAAAGTGTAATTGGGAAGGCAAGCCTGCAGTAAGAAAATTACATAGACTACCACAAAATCTAAAGTTTAGAATTCAGATGTTTATGTAAATTCAACAGATTAGCATGAATATTGATATATGTAAGTTCTATATATTTTCAATGTCTGTACTACCTTCTGAAATTTAATTTTTATAAGTAGTGCTCAATGACAAAGGGGAAAATATAGCATAAAGAAAACAAAAAGTTCAACCAATGCTATAGCCTGGGACTACAAAAATTGAGGAAAAAAGCTATTTCACAGAAATGAAACATAGCTACGACATGGGGGCAAAAATTAGATCTTACTTGAAATCACATACCAGAAAGCAAATTACTTGCCTAAAAGTTGCCATTCCTTTCGAAAACATTTTGCAGAAAAGGCCATGGTGTGACTATTCTGAATCCACCTAGGCATTCATTTCTTATAAAAAAGACATTTGTGGAAGTCATTGTCTCATTGTCCTAGGCTCTCTTGGGTCCTAAAAATACATGTTTACCTCAAAGCCCCACAGATTTGAAATGAAATATTATTCTTTTGAAAGAAACTTTTGTTTGGTGATCAATAGAGACCTTAAACAATTCATTAGAAAAGAGGGAAGCCCTGAGTCTTGTAAAACAATGTTCTGTGGAGAGTGGCCTCCACCAGTCCTCCAGAAGCCCTTAACCATGCTTGCTACATAATCTCCCAGTTTATCCTTCAAAGCTGCTCCTATCTTGGCAATGTCTTTCCCAGCAGCTGTGGGCTTTGCTCTCAGTGCTTGTAGTCTCTCCTCTGTCTTCATTATGGACAATATATCTTTGACCAAGTGCCTAGAAACTTTAGAAAAAAGCTCTTCTCCCCTTAGAAGGGCTCAACACATTGCTGGAAGCATAAGAGCGGATTACCTTTACATGCGAGCATGTGGCAATTAATCAATAGTAGAGATGGACCAGAAAGCACTGCAACAGACTGTATCCTGTGGTTTAATCCAGTTCACTCCAGTAGAAAGAAAAGGAGAGGCAAAAAACTACTTTATGTGATTAGGGGAAAGAAAAATCCATACTTTCCATATGGGGATTTCTCTTGTTTTCTTAATGAACACAGAGAGAAGTTGAGAGAGACTTTTAAGCTGTTAAAACTACTCACATATTCTCTTTGGGGATGTGAGAGTATGAATTTCCTAATTTCATCAGAACCATTAATGACTTCAGTTCCTTCCTTTTATAACAGAGGAAGTGGAGGGCTTCTTCGCTGCACTATGAAAAACAGAAGGCAGGAAGAATGATTTGTAATCATGCTGTGGAAAGAAAAAAAAATTCTCCTCCTCCTAGAAATGATTTTCATCATTGAGATTCTAAAAGCTCTTTAAAGGCTAGATAATTTATTGTAATGGAACCTACTTAGGATATAGCGTTTCATAATAACTGGGAGGTTATCTTTTCTCCTCGGAGGTTTATTTCTTTAAAGAATGCCTTCACCTCCAATGAAATTATGTTTTTATTTCAATCTTAAACCTAAGACAGAACTAAGAAAACGCCAAGAGGGGCACATACTTGCCCCTTTCATGCCCTTGTTTTTCCATAATTTTTAAAGGAGTAGTTTCCTCACTCAAATAACTGAAGTCAGGAGAATCTGTAACAGGTCACAAGTCAAGTAAACAAACCAGAATCAGGAGATCACTCTTGAGAGTAGAATAAGGTAAGTTGTTCAATGCCCAAGTAAGTGTAAATTCAGAGGGAAAAAAAACAAAGAAGGAAAGGAATGAACGAGCAGGGGAGGAACTCCAAAGTTCCTGAAACCAGAAGGGCTGGGTAGCTCCACCCTTGGACTCAACAACGTGGGGCTGCAAGCACTTTGTAGAGATGGAGAGAGAGAGCATGAGAAAGCTGTGGCTCTTGTGCTAGCAGACCAGCAGGGAACCACTAAACAAATTTTAAGTTAAGTGATACAAATACTAAAGTTCTTTTTAAGATTGAAGTCTTATTTATTTGAGTTAATTAAATAAAATGATGTATTTGTTTAATTCTGACCGGTTTTTGCAAGACCCACTTATACATATGACATGGATATATAGTTATAGCATTGGAAAGGAGACAAACCCTGTTGTAATTAGTCAGGCAATATTTGATACGAATAGTCTATAAGTAAAACTATTTCAAAAATTTTTTTATTTTAAAGATGTGGGGTACAATTCAGGGTTAGGTATACCAATATTCATTACGCAGGTACCCTTGTTGATAAGTTTCCCTCAACTGCCAATCCCACCCTCCCCCTGGCAGTTTCCCACTACTGCTAATTCCTTTCTTAGAGTATTATGGTAAATGTCTGCTTATGAGTGAGAACATATGGTACTCTGTTCTTTGTTTCTGTGATAGATCACTGAGTATGATAGACTCTAAATCCATCCAAGTTGCCCTGAAGTTTATATGTTTGTTCTTCTTTTTGACTACATAAAATTCCATTGTGTATATGTATCACATTTTTTTATCCAGTCCATTTTTGATGGGCAGCATGGTTGGTTCCATGTTTTTGCTATTGTGAATAGTGTTGCAATAAACACGCAGGTGAAGGTAAATTAAAGCTTTTAAATAGCAACATATTTAGCTTGCTAGAAGCCTACTTAAAGCAAAAACTCAAATTATTTCTCTTAGGGACTTAAATTTATTGAAGTATAATTAAAATAAATACAATGTAAAATATGTAAAATAAATATAATGATCTGATACATTAATTAGTATATGAATTAGTACATAAATAAAAGTATGAATAGAAATCTGTATTTATTATGGAAAATACATAACTATGAGTTTGTGTTTATTTATGTATTGTGGTTGATATTTAATAAGTACCCAATTGGGTATTTAATAAAGTCAAAATACTATTGCCTTCAAAATTACAATCATGCATTGTTGAAAGACAGATACATTCTGAGAAATGCATTGTTAGGTGATTTTGTCATTGTGTGAACATCCTACAGTGTTCTTACACAAGCCTAGATGATATACTTACTACACACCTAAGCTATCTGATACAGCCTATTGCTTTTAGGCTACAAACCTGTACAGATATGACTACTGAATACTGCAGACAATTGTAACACAGTGATAAGTATTTGTATATCTAAACATTTCCAAACATAGAAAGGCACAGTAAAAATAGAGTATTATAATCTTATGGACCACTGTTGTAAATGGGTCGCCGATCAACATGTTGTTATGAAACACATGACTGTATTCAAAAATAAAATTAATTGGTCAAGGGAGAAGTCTTAATATAATTTTAAAATATTTTAAACCAAGCATAAACTAAAATGCAACTTATCAAAATTTGTTGTATCCAGCAAAACCAGTGCATAAAGAGAAATTTACAACACTGAAAGGAGGCATAAAAATTTTTTTTTAATGTAAAATCAACAATCCAAGTTTTCACCCTTAAGAAAATATAGAAGGAAGAGCAATATAAGCCTAAGGGAAGTAAAAGAAGAGAAATAATAAAATTTAGAGGAGAAAACAATGTAATTAAAAACAAAACTAACAGATAGTTTGGTCTCTGAAAAGATCAATAAAATCAAAAACCCTTTAGTTAGGCTAATCCAAAAAAGAGAGAGAGAGAGAGAGAGAAAGAGACAGACAGACAGAAGACACAAATTACTATATCAGAAATGAAAGAAGAATCATCATCACTGATGCCATAGCCATAAAATGATAATAAAAGAATATTGTAAACAAAGTTAAAATTATTTGATAACTTTGTTGAAATGCGCCAATTACTTGAAAGACAAACTACCAAAGTAGAATTTAGTAGAAGAGATAGATAATACAAAAAGACCTATATCTATTAAAGGTGTTAAATGATTAATGAATAATATAGCATAAAAGAAAGCAAAGTTGGTTTTCCTGGTGAATTCTGCCAAATATTTAAGGAAGAAATTATACCAGTCCTCTACAATCTCTACAAAAAGAAAGAAGCAGATGGAATACTTAACTCATCTCACAAGATCAACTTTAATATCTAAAGCAGATATATACATTACAAGAAAGGAAAAGAGCACAGCAGTATCTCTTATGAACACGGATATAAATAAACGCAACAAAATATTAAGAAATTGAAACAAAATTGAAAAAATGATACACCATTAAAGATAAATAAATAAATAAATAGAATTATACACCATGACCCAGTGGGATTTGCCCCAGGTGTGCAAGACTGAGTTGACGTTAGGAAATCAATTAATGTTATCCATCGACATCACAATCTAAAGAAGAAAAATCATATGATAATTATCAATAAGTACAGAAAAAGTATTTGACAAAATCAATTAATTAATGATTTTAAAAAACTGACAGCAAACTAGAAATACAGGGAAATTGTTTCAGCTTACTATAGAACAACTAAAAACTTAGAGTTAACATGCCTAGTAGTGAGACACATTTTCTCACTAAGATCAGGAACAACGCAAGAATGTGTCCTCTCACCACTATTCTTCAACATTATACTGGAAGTTTTTACTAATGCAAGAATACAAAAGAAATTAAAATGCATACAGGCATGGAAGGAAAAATAAAACAGTATGTTTGCAGATAGCATGATTATCTACGCAGAAAATCTGATGATAGGACCAATGATAAGCTTCTGCAACTATAAATTTAGTATAATCCTAATAAAAATCCCAGCATATTGGACATATTGACAAACTGATTCTAAAATTTACATGAAGAAGCAAAAGATCCAGAAAAGCAAATGTATATTGAAGGAAAGAACAAAGTTGAAGTACTAATACTACCCAACTTCAAGACTTACAACAAATTGTAGTAATTAAGACAGTGTGTCATTGGTGAAAGAATAAACAGATCAGTAGAACAAAACAGAGAACACAGAAGTAGACTCACAAAAATATAGTCAACTGATCTTTGACAAGAGAGCAAGACAATACAATGGAAAAAGACAATCTTCAAGAAATGGTGTTCGAAAAACTGTATCAAATGCAAAACTGAATCTAGCCCCACCTATTAGGATGGCCAAAATCCAGAACACTGACACCATTGAATGCTGGTAAGATTTTAGAGCAACAGAAACTCTCATTCATTCTTGATAGAAATGCAAAATGATACAGTCACTTTTGAAGACAATGTATCAGTTTCTTACAAAACTAAATATATTTTTAGTATACAGTCTTATAATTATGCTCCTTGTCATTAACCCCAAGGTTTTGAAATGTTGTATTCACACAAAAACCTGCTCATGGATGCTATGGAAGTTTTATTCATAATTGCCAAAACTTGGAAACAACAAGATGACTTTGAGTGAGTAAATAAGTAAATTGGTACATCCAGACAATAGAATATCATTCAACACAAAAAGGAAATGGGCTATCAAGCCATGAAAAGACACAAAGGAAACTTAAATGTATATTACTTAGTGAAAAAAGCCAATTTGGAAATATTCCATTCTGTATAATTCCAACTAGATGACATCCTGGAAAAGGCAAAGCTATGGAGTCCAGTAAAGAGATCAGTGGTTGTCATGGTTCACTGGAGGGCGTGGAAGTGATTAGGCAGAGTACAGGACTTTTAGGGCAATGAACTACTCAGTATGGTACTATAATAGTGGATACATGTCACTATTCATTTATTCAGATCCATAGAAGGTACAACACCAAGAGTGAATCCTTATGTAAACTATGGACTTTGGGGTAATAGTGATACATCAATGTAAGTTAATCTATTATAACAAATGCACCACTCTGGTAGGAGATGTTCATCATGGGAAAGAATAAAATGTATGGGAAAGGGGGAGTTTGGGAATTCTCTGTAACTGCTCTAAAAATAAAGTCTATTAAAAATTAGAAATTAAAAGTGATAATACCAAGAAGCATAGCTTAAAAGACTATCAGAAGAACTAGAATGGAATCCTAGAGGGTAGTTGATTAAGTAATTATCAGACTAGTTAAAAATCCAAGACCCAATTAGAGGCAGTTTGAAAGAGATGCACTTTATTTATAAAAGCAGAAATAAGTTGAAAATAAAATAGTCAAAGTAAACATACCATCAGTGGCAGGTCAGGGGAGGAACTAGTAAGGAGCTATGGAATTTTAGGGCCATAAAACTAGTTTGTGTGATCTGGCAATGGCAGATACATGACATTGTGCATTTATCAAAACCCATAGAACAGTACAACACAAAGAATGAAACTTAAACTATAGCTACATTAAGTCTATAGACTTTAGTTAATAATAATATATTAATACTGACTCATTCATTGCAATAAATGTACCACACTAATGCACGGGTGTTAATAGAAGAAACTATGTGAGTGTATGTCAGGAAATATACTGTAGGGAAACTCTCTGTACTATATGATCAACTTTTCTGTAAATCTAAAATTGCCCTAATAAGTGAAGTCTATAAAGAAATTAAAAAGAAGACATTATAACTTCTTACTCTGACTTTAGACAAGCAAGGGAATGAGTACTCACCCTGATACACTCTGTTTGTATTACCTTCCTTTACCATTCAAAATATAACTTCAAAATTCTCAAATTCTGAATTTCTCATTAATGGAAGCATT
The DNA here is from genome assembly GCA_963574415.1 of Tarsius wallacei. Classification (NCBI taxonomy): domain Eukaryota; kingdom Metazoa; phylum Chordata; class Mammalia; order Primates; family Tarsiidae; genus Tarsius; species Tarsius wallacei. The sequence continues at coordinate 30,181 of CAUYQG010187436.1, forward strand.
AGGTTATTATTTTCTCTTTTATCCCAGTCATGGTTAGTATATTTCCTCATATACACCTTCCTTGTGTTGTGCATCACTCTTTATGTGATTCAGTCATTATTTATGTACATGTCTCTTCTTGCCTGCTCAAACATAAGATCTTTGAAATAACAACAATATTTCTTTCTCATAACACCCAGGGCATAGTTAATTCTCAAAAAAATATTTATATGATAAATGAACTCTGTGGTGTCATCAATATAGAAGTTTAAAGCAGGAAGAGGCAATGTTGCTATCTGATTAATCTTCCTAGTTCATCCCAGACCATGCTGGCTATCTTAAATGTTTATTTTCACATTTCAAACTTAAAAATTCTGTTTTCTTTTTTTTTTTTTTGAGTCGGAGTCTCACTCTGTTGCCCAGACTGGAGTGCAGTGGCTGCTCCCTGCCACCGCAGCCTCGACCTGCTGGGCTCCGGCGATCCTTCCGCCTCAGTCTTCCAAGTAGCTGGAACTACAGGCGCGCGCTACCACGCCCGCCTGATTTTTTGATTTTTATTGTAGAGATGTGGTCTCACCAAGTTGCCCAGGCGGGTCTCGAACCCGCGGGCTCAGGCAATCCACTCGCCTCAGCTTCCCAAGGCGCGGGATTACAGGCTGAGCCACCGAGCCCGTCTAAAAATTCTGTTTTCAAAGCTTATTTGTATGGCTTTTTCCCCCTCCCCTTTGGCTGAACTCTTCAACCCAACAAAGAAGCATATATTGGGTATGGTGGATAAGTCTACCTATTCATATTTTTAAATGAATCAATTTATCTAAGGAAAATATATAAGGTGGACATAAAGTCTGGTGCTATAGAGGAACATGCATTCTAAATGGTGTCTTGCCATCTTGCTACAATATGTGATCTGTTCAATATGTTGTCCCTAATTGGCTGTGAACAGAGTACATCAAGGGAGCATTTCCACTAATCTCTGTGCAAGCACTCACGATATGTTGCCTCAAGTGATTTGTGTATTAGTTTGCTCAGACTGCTGTCACAAGGTACCACAAACTGAGTGGCTTAAACAACAGAAATTGTTTTGTCTCACAATTCTGGCAGCTAAAAGTCCAAAATCAGAAAGCAAGAATCTGGTCCATGTCTCGCTCCTAGCATCTGGAGGTTGCCAGCAATCTGGTATTCTTTGGTTTGTAGAAGCATCACCTGATTCTCTGCTTTCGAATCTAATGGCATTCAGTGTGTGTGTGTGTGTGTGTGTGTGTGTGTGTGTGTTCAAATTTCCTCTTTTCATAAGGACACCAATCATGTTGGGTTAGGGGCCCACCCTACTACAGTATGACTTCATATTAACTAATCACATCTGCAAAAACCCTATTTCTAAATAAGTTCACATTCTAAAGTAGGAGTTCAGGATTTCAATATGTGAATTTAAGAAGGCACAAATTAACCCATAATACTTTGTGTCTCCAGTTTTTCCTGAATAAACTGGCATCAACAACAAATTTCAGAAGAAATAATCAAGAGAACCCATTGATTTTTTTAAAATCTGTATCCCAATCTTTATTGCTGTCTTGACTAGTATGACAGCATTGAATACAGGCTTTGGATACTTGAATTTTAATAATATTTCAAGCATGTATAGGCAATTTAAACTTTGGTGAACTACCTAAATGTTCTCCATCTCAATTTACTTATTTATAAAATGAGACTAATAATCATACCTGCATATAGGATTATTAAATAAAATAATTTGCATATAGCATTTATGACAGTGCCTATCATTATTATTATTTTTTGAGACAGCCTCAAATTGCAGGACTCAAGCAGTCTTCCCACCTCAGTCTCTGGAATAGCTGGGACTACAAGTGTGAACCACCACACCCATCTATTTTTTTTAAGAGACAGGATCTTGCTATGTTGCCCAGACTGGTCCTGAGTTCTAGAGATCTTCCCACTATGGCCTCCCAAAGTGCGGGATTACAGGTGTGAGCCACTGCACCCAGCCCTCATCATCATTTTAATCATCATCTTGTTCCATAAAATTTCCTGAGAGAATGTAAAATGCTATAATCTGTCTTATTCACAGCAATACTCCAAATCCCAATACCAATCACAGTACCTAGAACAAAATGGTGCTTCATAACATTTTTTGGAGAGGAATACCTGATCTTCCACTTGACAATACCTCACACTAAATTCTTGTTACTCGCACATACAAAAAAATGTACACACACACACACACACAAATCTTATCAACCCAGGAGACCTCTAAAGACAAAATCCTGGTTCTAGATCTCTTTTATTTTTAAGTCAGGAAGAAACAAGCATCCACTTAGGAGCCTCTACCACTATTATAACAGGAAAGGCTATTAAACCAATATGCCTAGATAACCAGGTGAAGAAATGAACTGTACTTCCTTTTTCTGTAGGCTCTTCAGAAAAAAAAAAAAAATGAGAATCATTGTTCCTTTTCCCTCTTTAGAAATCAAGCAGGTTTTGTGTTCTAGAGACTTGGGCTCTCAAATGTAACTATTTAAGAAGGAGCTGAATTGCTTTAGAATTAGAAAGTCTCACAGAATATGAGAAGTGGCTTGACCTCAGAAAGAGGAGAGGCTTCTGGGAGATGATGATAACCTGGAAGGAAGCAATAACTTTAAGGTAGATGCAGGCTTGGGGACTGAACCCTAAAAACCAAAGGTTTGGAAGCTTTGGGGAGGGTCCAAGATACCAAGCTGAAAACATATGCTGTCAGCTGCAGAGCCTCTAGCCTTCCAGTGGGCCACACCAGTCTAGAAAATAGGCTTCTTTTTAGGTGGTATAACCCTCCTTAACTCAATGTAAAAGACAATGTTCAATGTAACATAGAAAAATCAAATCAAATCAGTTTGTTTGGAACAAACTTATACCTGGGATAACAATGTCACAAAAATCCACATCTATCCTTTCTCACTAACTTTCTTTCTCCAGAGCTAGATCTAGGAGTCACCTGCCGATCTCTCAGAATTTCAGGTTGTCTCTTTTCTGGGAAAATAGGAAAGAAAAATAAAGATTAAGTGGAACCATGAAGACTGTGGGGAGAATGAGCTTGATCTTATTGATCAAACTGTAGAATATACTTAGCTCTCCTTGCCACTTAGAAAGGTGGTTTACTACATGATATCAAAGTATTTGATTAAACAGATGGAAAAGCCATGTTCTTTGCTTAGTAAAGATGGCTGATACAGGTTGAAAAAAATTTCTAGATAGTCTTAGATAAATTTATTATACTAAATGGGGATTTCTGGAAATATAACTTATTTCGACTAAACGCAGCCATGAGGTGGTAAGGCATCTTCCTTTCTGTCAATCTCAGATCTCAGAAAAGACAGACAACTGGACAGACTGAAAATGGTCCATATTCTGTGTATTTTTCTATTAATTTCTAAGAGAAGATGAGATATATGCCCTCTTGTGGTAGGGAGTAAAGAGAAAAAAGGGTGAAAACTTTTTGAAATTTTAATCGATTCAGGAGACTGAATTTAGCATTGAGACATCTGTAGAAGAGTCGGACACTCTATGGGGAAAAATGTTTCCCATTTATAACAGAAAAAGTCTAAGTGAATAAAGACATAGAAGAATAGAGAGATGTAAAATATACTCATTTCAAAATGCTCAATAAAATATGACTATAGATACTGACCCAGCAAATCATTATCAACTGCCAGTTCATGCCGCTATGCTATTGTCTCTCCCCACCCCTTTCCCATATCTTACCACAATCAAGAAAACATCATCAGTACGTCACATCCTCTCAGAACACATTTACTTTCTAGAATCCATTTGCTACTCTGACTGATGTTAGTGGCTCTCATTTCCTTCAATTCTCCTTAGCTGAATTTTGTCTTAACTGGGCAGATACACCAACAGAAAGAAGCTGTTTTTCATATAATGTATTTATAAAGTGTCAAAGAGATCAAGATTAAATAATAACACTAACTATAGATAATATAGTAATCAGAGTAATGATTATGATCAAATTACCTCTCTCTGGACTTTGTTATGTTAAAAACTTATTTGATGCTGTAATAATTGACTCTATAATCCCAATATAATCTCAAAGAAGAATTTAAGTATATTTAGAACTTTGAGGCAATTATGTCCTATTTTTGAAAAATTCTCTGGAAACTTTTGGTTGATTCCTTCCTTTGCCTGGGTTACTAATATTTTCTCACCAACTCTACTATCTAAATGGCTAAGTATCTTCAGTCTTTGCAGTCTTTGCAGGTCCTCAAATTCAAGAGAAGGACAAACTAGAAGCCAAAGTAACATTTATTGAGTGCCTCTCATAGTCCGAGAAAGTGCTGATCACTTTACAGACATCTTGTCATTTAATCCCTTCAACAAATCGGTAAAGTAAATGTGATTTTCCCAATTTTAAAAGAAAAAAAAGTGGCTCTGAGCGGTGTAAGAGCTTGCCCAGGTTTCACATAGCTGGTAAATCATAAAACCGAGAACCAGTCGGGCACGGTGGCTCATGCCTGTAACCCCAACACTTTAGTAGGCAGAGGCGAGAGGAGTGCCTGAGCTCAGGGGTTCGAGATCAGCCTGGGCAACTTGGGGAGACCTCGTCCCTACAATAAATCAAAAAATCAGTCGGGCGTGGTGTCACATGCCTGTGGTTCCAGCTACTCCAGCCTGGGAGACAGATTAAGACTCTGACTCCAAAAAATAAATAAGCAAACAAATAAATAAATAAAGCAGAGAACCAAGACAGAAATTGTGTCCATGATCTTCCTAATAAAATGCATGTCTCCATGAAACTAAGTACTTTTGCCTCTTCCAAACTTCAACCCTCTTTTTTCTCCAGATTAGTTAATAATACTAGTTAATACTATTAGTGTTATACTATTTATATTATTTTATATTATTCAATATGATATGTAAAATATTGCATATTCATATATGTTATATATGCTTTTATATTAGCATGAATACTGTGAATAATACTATTAGCTAATAATACTGTTCATTTTATTTTTCAACTAAAAACTTAGTAATTTGCCATGCTGCCTTTTCCATTATGTCTCCCTCTCCCGCTCTTACATGTGGGTCACCCAGATCTTGTCAAGTTTACCATCTTTAAACAGTTCTCACATCCTACCTGTTTTGTCTGTCTCCACTGTGAGCAGCACAGTCAAGGCTCTATGTTGCGTTTTGACTACTAACCAGTAGTTCTGTCATTACTCCTTTCTAGAAGGGGTTCATTCTCCCTTCTTGTTACAAAAGTGATCTTTCCAGTACACACCCTTAGCCACTTCCCCTTTAGCTTAAGTGGTGTACAGGCCCTTACCAACGTGGCCCAAGCCTCATTCCTGACATCATCTCCTGCCCCATAGGATTTCTTACCATGCCTCACACTCACCATATTCATGATGCAGCTTTTTAACTAGAATACTCTTCTTCCCCATGTTCTCACAGAATCATTCATAAATTACTTCTCGACTCTGTAGCCTTTCTCAGCTAACCCATCTCTCCCTAGGCAGAATTTAATTCTTCACAATTTGTGAGTCTCTGATAATTTACACATTATTTCTTTCATGGCACCTAACCAACAATGCTATAATTTTTAGTTTATATGCGCATTTTTTGTTAAGAGTATGTATATATAACAGGTACTTAGCACATGGTATGGTATTTTGCAGGTACTCAAATTTATTATATTTTTAGACAGAAGTTTCATTTGCCTACAACAACAAAAGTATCTGCCTTGGGAGGCTGAGGTGAGTGGATTGCCTGAGCCCGCGGGTTCGAGACCCGCCTGGGCAAGTGAGACCTCATCTCTACAATAAATTACAAAATTAGCCGGGCGTGGTAACGTGCGCCTGTAGTTCCAGCTACTTGGAAGGCTGAGGCGGAAGGATCGCCGGAGCCCGGCAGGTCGAGGTTGCGGTGGCCGGGAGCGGCCACTGCACTCCAGTCTGGGTGACAGAGTGAGACTCCAACTCAAAAAAAAAAAAAAAA